>JANHFL010007484.1:33446-55215 GCA_032468155.1 Oxyrhabdium leporinum
AGAAGAAGAAGAAGAAGAAGAAGAAGAAGAAGAAGAAGAAGAAGAAGAAGAAGAAGAAGAAGAAGAAGAAGATATCTCTAGATCAGGGGGTCTCCAGACTTGTGGACTTCAACTCCCAGAATTCCTCAGCCAGCCAAGTCCACCAGTCTTAAAAAGTTGCCAACTTTGGACACCCCTGTCCTGATCCGGATCATTCTAAAGTGTCACCTACCCTACAGTGGATAATTGTGCATTCTACACCGCATCTCATGTTGCATTATTTAACTCTCCAAGAAAGTAATATTTTCAAACGAAGTCCAATAAAAAAAAAAATCCAACATTAAGCCATTACTGGGGTGGAAATGAATGGCCTGAAAGCTGAAAATACAATCGCTCACCGTGACCTTTTCAGAGAGCATTATGAGAAATTGCAGGTTCTGGGTAAAAACACACAATGCCCATCCTCATTTAGACTATTTATAATAGTTATTTAATGCGGAAAGGGAGGAAAGAGAAAAGGGAGGCGGAAGGCCTTGCAAAGTCCATTCACGGCCGTAAATCTTATGTGAATAAAACACAGCGCGGAGGCAAGGCGAGAGAAAGCAAGAGTGATCAGAGAATATCGGCGCTAGAGAACCAACTCTTAGTCCATTCGATTTGCTAAATAGATACAGCTAGTTCTCGACTTAGAACAGTTCATTTAGTGACCATTCAGCATTACCACGGCACTGAAAAAAGTGAACGATGAACGTTTTTCACATAACCGTCGCCACATCCCCGTGGTCAAACAATCAAAATGTGGATGCTTGCAACGGATTCATATTTATGACGTCATCCCTTGTTGCAACCTTCTTATAAATCAACGGGGAAGCCAGATTTCCTTCACCACTATGTGACTACTTCAACGACTCCAGTGATTCGCTGAACAGCTGCGGCAACAAACATCGTAAAAATGGGATAAACTTCACTCAACCGAAATCTAGCGACAGAACGTTGGGGCTCAGTTGTGGGTCGGAAGTTGTGGATTGCCTGTACATGAGGAGGGGGGACGTGGTCCTGTGGGCACGCAGGCTTCCTCTTGTCCCTGGTGTGGTGTGCACCATTGTATGTTCTCGTCTCCAACTATTTTCAAACCTTCTAAATAGATTAAGCTTTTGGCTCCCTGCCCAGCAGCACGCTGGTTAGGATAAAAGTTTAGGGCAAATGACACCTCCAATTACCGTTTCTCCTGGAAGAGGTCATAGGCAATCTAGCTTTGCAAGAAGAGTTACCCGGGGCACGTGTGTGACAGGTTTTACTCAAGGTTAAAACCGTGTTCTGTTCCTCATTACAAGAGGGTGGAAGATGCTAAACCTCAGCAGGACTGATTCCAAGCAGAATCAGCCGAGTTCTGGGTTGTGTCTTGCTAGCAAGTCCAAACTGAAAAAATGAAAGGGAAAAGCACTTGCCTTCTTTGCATGTTTGGTTGCAAAAATAGAACCTGAAACTAGACTTTTGAGACTGCTACGTGCTTCCAGGAGAACAGAATAGCTGCAGCTCCGGGTTGACCTGTATAACCCCCTCTGAGCTTGGTTGATTTCATCACCCCACCTAAGGAACATCATCAGTGTTGGTGAGCATGGGGTTTACCCCCCGTTTATATAGTCACTTGCCCTGTCAGTGTTGGTGGGAGCGTGGTTTTCTCCTGGGTGACCCCTTGATTAGGGTATTGTTTTCTTCTTGTTTGTCTGGTGTTAATCCCTGCTTATCTGGGTGTCAATTTCTGGCGAAGTGGTATTCTGGTCTTTTCGTTTCTTTCTTAGCTGTTTTTACTGTCTCTTTTGAAAGGGGTGTAAATGCTGTTTATCTCTATGCGCCTGCTGATATGCCAGCCTTGCAGGAATTCCCTAGCATTTGGGGGATTTAGCTTGGCCTAGAATGCACCCAGTTCCCCAGTTGAAACTACAGTTGCGTCTCTTGTCCGGGTGTCGTGAGGTTAAGGATCTTTCTTTGTGTCTTTTGACTGCTTTGTGCGCTTGTCATATTTACTCAGGAGCAAAGCATGAGAAGAGCAACCAACACAGACAATTTCTTAACTGCAGAGAGAGGAAGAGTTTAAGGAGGAAGCAACTGTGCTAGAAAAGAAAATCATATGAGCTGTAAAGCAACTGGCAAATAGGATGGCCTTAGGGATGGATGAAACCCTCACACAGCCCTTAAAGGAGGCTGGCATGAAAACCAGAACGGCCTTGAAAACCCTCTGCCAACAAATAGGGGGGAATGCAGCCGGACACTAACACTGGAAAACACCTACTGGGAAAATATCCCATCCTATTATCAGGATTATTATCCCAAGTCTGCGCTCTAGTGGCTACAAGCAAAAAAGGCAGCGAGGGCTTTGCTCCCAACAATTCAAACGCAGGTCCCCCCGAAATCTGTACTGCAGATTTATGGGAAAAGAGATGGCCAGTATAGACGGACATAATTTTGTTTGGGGACACATGTGCCAAATTTATCAAGAAAAATGTAGATAGAACCAACTCAGAAGGGAGATATACTTGCTTAGTGTATTTTAGTCACATCAATACTGTGTTTTCTCAAGCTCTCTTTCTTAAGAAGAGATTGGAGAACTATTTGTCTGAAATGGTATAGAGGGTTTCCTGCCTGAGCTGGGGGTTGGACTAGAAGACCTCCAAGGTCCCTTCCAACTCTGTTATTCTGCTTTCTGGCAATTAAGAAGCATGGGCCATTTTCTCTGTTTAGTATTATCCCTTCCATCCCTTATGCTCCTGTTAATAAAATCCTGGAAAACACAAAGCAAAGACATAAAATTTTCACTGAATCCCAAAATTCAGATCAGGTGGGCGTTTTTTGCTTCAATGCTTTTATCCAAAAATGACTCTGAAAATAGGCTGCAAAGTTAATCCAAACAGAACCCAAATGGGAAGCAAAAAAGTTTTCTAAAATTGAAATATCTCTGGAAATTTCCAGACCTTTCCTAATTCTTACTCTGCTCAGAACTAACATTTACATCTAAAGCAGCAGCACAATGTTTATTTCATCAAGGAAGTTTGGCAAATTGTCTTCTCTATGCCAGGCACAGGATTAAACCCAGGCCCCCGTTTTTAACCAGATATCATATACGCAACTCACATTTACAGGGATTGAGGCGTGATATAACCTTCTTACAAAGTGTTCATTCTGCTAATATTACAATTTCCTCTTCGATAACATAGGCACCATAGCTAAATGAACATTGCAAGTCTGCATGTTGTGCAAAATTAATTTTCCAAACCTTAAAACATGCCTTAATATGTCAAACAGTGGAGGCTATTTATCCTCCAAAGCTCAGCAAACACGGCATCTAACTCAGTTTTATTACAACTGCACCTCCAGGACTGATTTTTTAAAAGCGTGATGCCAATGCTGAATACTAGCAGCAGTAGCAACAGGAACAGCTACGGCAGAAGTTTTAAATTCAAGGGCATATTTAAATCCAAAGGCAGGGAACTTAGAACATGCCCAGAGAATTAAATCCTTCGGCAGAGCTTCCTCGGATCTGAATTTTAATGAAAGCTCCAATTCCTTCCGGCACCCCAGAATTATTTGCGTTCTTGTTTGAACAAATCAAGCTGCTCTCTCAGGGAGATGAAATGTTTGTCTTTCATTTGTCTCTATTTGGAAGAAATTCAGAGGTGAGCGCTCGGTCGGATAAAACACCGTTTCTCCAACCGCTACCAACAACCGGAAGGACTGGAGTTAAAGATCATCAAGGTCTGAGTAACCAAATCTTTTGTGAAGTCCAAATTAATGGGAAAGAGTGGGCCAACATCAGAGGGATTAGCATTTCCCCACTGGGCACCCTTTGGATATGTTGGGACCAACATTAATTGTGTGTGAGAAGGTGTGTGGTTGTGTAATGGGCTGTGAGGATAGCCTTGGAAGACAAGAGGAAGAATTGCAGCCAAGGCAGTTGTTAGATAAGAGAAACCCAAGTCTGGAGCAGGAAATTAGGCGGAGTAAGCATTTCAGAAAGGACTCTCCCCAGTTCTCCGAAAAGTAGAGATAGAGGGTAGAGGCCAAAGGGCTTCAGTCTAGGAAGATTCTGTTGCTGTAACTTTAAAATAAATATATTATTAGTATTCTTAGTTTGGGTTTCCTGGTTTGGACTTCCTTGAAATGCAGACCAAGAAAATTGACCGAGCATAAATTTTGTTTTTAGAAAGACTCATGAGGATGTCAGAAAAACCATACGGATTCTGTTCAGATTCTCAATTTACAGCTATGCAGACTAGCCTTTAATCTTAATAAAAAGGTGACCTACGGAACAATCTGCCAACTTCACCCATTTCCAAAAATCCACCTTTTGAAAACATAGATGATCTCCCCCCAGAATAATTCTCCTGGCTGACTCTTGGGACCAGTCAAGGCACCTCCACACAGAAACCATTTTGTGAGAGAGCCCACAAGAGGCTTTTAAAAAGTCTTCCCTGACTCTCCAAAAGTTGGGAAACCTTTCTCAATGTGTAGCTGGGGAAATGCCTTTTTTTTATGACAGCTGCGGCCAGCATTTATAAATATTCCGTTCTAAAATAATTCTCTAAATTCTTCCTGCTAATTTAAGCAGCTGCATCAAAAGTTTAAATAATCCAATCTGATTATTGTTTGCTTCTTGAATTCTAATTTTTAAAAATCTCTTTTCAAAATGGGAGGCATTTTTGGCATAAGCAAATGCTGCTTCCAAAATCTAGGGATGGAAGGAAGGAAGGAAGGAAGGAACCAATATTCTTAGACATTCTCACCCAAAAGAAAAAAAGAAAAGAAACAGCAAAGTATTAGCTGGCATGTCCAAAAGCAAATAAATTGGTTTGACAGGTGAATCCAATATAATTCACTTTGCAGTTTCCATCAAACTTTCCAGAAAGGGATAAGAAATTCTCATGACATCTTGAATGGCCCCATCGCATTGAGATTTCAATGGCACAGAAACCAGAGGGACAAATACCCCACATCTCTCTTCACAAAGCCCTCAATGCACACAGCTGCAGAGATGCAACACACACACACACACACACACACTGACCTGCCCAAGAACCAGGCGCTTCTGAGAGAATGACATTATGAAAACATGAACCGTTTTTGCAAACATTGAGAGGGGGGAAAAAAGAACGAAATGGAAGTCAAATGAATACATCTACAGCCCAGGGAAGAAAATCCCTGGCTTTTGTGAAGAGCGAGCAATAAAATCAAACTGAAGGCTACTCTCAAGATCTAAATCTCTGTGTTAAGGTGGTGTTGGCATCACGGGTCTCTCTTGGAAGAGCAACAAGGCGGAGACAGCCAGCGAGAAAGGAAAACACACTTGGCGGTTCCAGTCCTAAGACCTACACAGCTAAGAGGGTCTCCTAAGTAGGTAGGGACAACTCAGGTCTTCTCTAACAGCTTTGCTCCTAAACAACATCAACCAGCTAGCAAAATCCTTCTCAAAACATAGCAAGTGTACCGAGAACAGTGTTTCTCAACCTAAGCACCTTGCAGACGTGTGGACTTCAACTCCCAGAATTCCCCAGCCAGCTTTGGAATTCTGGGAGTTGAAGTCCTTACCTCAGAGAAACGCTCTTTAGATACCTATTCTTTGCATTCAAGGTTATCGCAAGGGTCTCCTGAAGACCCTTCAGCTATTATTTTTGACCCATCTCAGAATTTCTTTCCTAGAAACCATGTTCCTAAAGTCTAAATTTCCCTGGCTGGGTAATGCATAGTATTACAAAGGAGCCATTCCTGCTTAAATTTGGCTGGGCTGTTATTGTGGATATGTACTGTCAATTTTGCCATTAGTGCATATTCTCCCATTTTGGCTCCCCAGTCAGCAGCCAAAAACTTCCACTTTTTGCCATGTTTTATGAGGGAGAAACGGATCTCGGGGTGTTGGTTTTATGTTCCTGGGAACTCCTACCATGTTTGAGTTCTGCAATTCAATCCTGAAAATGTGTCCACCAAGATTTAAGAGAAGAAAATGTTCAGGTGTTCCAGAAGGAGGCGCTGTAGCACCAATGCACATGAAGCACCTTCCCCGTTTCTCCATAAGAAGAGTTGAACTCAAAATATATATCCAATCAATTAAAGTGGTTGCAAAATTGTGCCTTTAGTTCCCTACAAACTCATCAACCCGGCTGTGAGAGAAGCCATTTTGTTTCAAGAAATGCAGATTCTGCATAATGCTACACTTGGCACAGCCTGTGCTTCCCTCAAACGGAAGGACAAAGAAAAATAACTCAACAGTTTTTAGTCTGTGCGCAGTCCATGATGGTGCCTGACAAAGCTCTGGGTTCAAGGCCGAGCTTTATCCAACCAGAAAATCTTGGAAGGGCCAGGAGGAATGGCTACTCAGCCCTATGAACGCCATATGAAGACACCTTTAAACCAACAACATACTTACCTCTGCATTCAGACACATGCTCACGGATACGAACAGGCATATTAAATTCTCTTGCACCAAGGTAGAACATTATCAAAAGCAAAACCAGCTACAGAGAAAGAGTAAAGAACGTGGCCTGTTATTTTAGAAGCGAAAAACATTGAGTTACTCACCCACCAGATGAAGGCTGGTCTCTGCATTTAAAGGAGATTGTAGACCAGCAACAGCCCCTGGCATTGTGGTTAAAGTTGGCATTAGTAGGAAATGGGCTGTTACGCAGCGGCTCTAATCGCAACACAAGGCTTCTGACCTCAGTGCTGCAAAATTCAGATTATTTTCATTCAGGCCCATTGTTCTCCTCAGGAGGGGGCCATCTCTGGAGGCATAAAATATTCCTTCAGCTGTTCCCAAGATCCTTAACGAGCCTTCAACCGATGACTTTAACCTCAGAATCTCTGCAGCTCCAGAGGCCAAAAGTCCAACTGAAATAGCATCGCTCTCTAATGGCTTTGGCCAACTGAAGCCTTATAATATTATTTTACACCAGTGAGGAGCCTGTGTTACAATTTCACAGCCTGAATTAAGCCAAGCTGAGAGGACACAAAGATCACACCAGCCATCAATCAAGTCGATTTAGTTTCATCAACCTACAAACGGGAATCAGCTGTATATCTTGGAGACAAGGAGGGAGATGGGATTTTTGTAAATTTAATTTGTTTTCAGTTGAGGGAGGAACTAATCAGAGAGGGATGGCAGGCAAATCCTATTTTTAAAAAATCTTACAAACATTGTGTGTGTGTGTGTATAAATGGATCCTTCCTCTGTCCTTTTACTCCCTTGTTTCTCTGCCCCACCAAACGTATCCCCTTTTCGCCATGGCCGTTAAGCAAATCATGCCGTCGTTAAGGAAATCAGCCTTCCCCCACTTACTTTGCAGGTCAGAAGCCCCCTGGGAAGGTTGCAAACGGTGACCAGAGGATCCCAGGGAAGCTGCAACCATCGTAAATACATGCCAGTTGCCAAGCCCCCAAAGTCTGAACATGTGAACGCGGCCATGGTCATTAATGCGAGGACGTATTGTAAGCCACTTTCTCCCCCGCTGACCTAGCTTGGAACGCTTGCTAAAGGAACGGTCGTAAACCAAGGACTACCCCCCGTTTCCAAGAACAGATTGAAGAACCAGTATAGAAAGACCCTCCTCTTCCAATCCTCGCCAAGCGACATTTCACACCCAGCGAGTGCACACCCCGAGTGTGCAAAACGCAACCCTCGAGTTTCTCATGAGAAGCGCATCCATTTTGGCAGTCCGGCCAGGGAAATAAGGCTGGGAGGGGCCCGATAATCGTTTTGCCTCATAATTAATTCCATCTGCTCAAGCTGCTAATATAAGTGGGAAGAGATTGCAAGCCGGAGGCAGAAATTGGGCCCGTAGAGGTTGCTTGGGAACCAAGTGGAACCCAAAGTTTTGCAGGAATTTAATTCACGGCAAGCAGAATGAGAAAAGGTGATTATTCCTTTAAAAGTACACGATGTCTCTCTCGTATAAGCCCAGTTGCGGTTTCACTGAGTGACTGCCTCGCTTAATGATCGCATGGCCAGTCCCAATCGTGGTCGCTAAACGAGGATTCCCTCTACTCGAGTTAGGACCATGATGGAGCCTTCCCATCCCAGTTATAACTTCCGACAGTTGCAAATCCGTGGGGATGATCCGATTTTATGACCTTTTTTTAGGACGGTTCGCTATGGCCACAGATTTGCCCAAAAAACTGGAAGCAAACGCAAGGTTTTTTGGCAAAGCCATCCTAATTCAGGACACAGCAAATCAGCCCTAAATGCGGCCTGGAAGTGAAGTGCCTTAAGGGCAGCCACGTGACCACGAGGGGTTGTGGCAACTGTCACAACATCGAATCCAGGTTTAAGCACCCCTCAGTAAGTCCACCAGAATTTTACGACTGGTCATTAAGTCAAGGACTTGCTGCGCTGTAAAGCATCTCCCTCCACATTTGAATCTCATTTTGCAGGGTTTTGTGTCCAGCTGCAAAGAGCTGAGCATCACACCACCGAGGTTCAGTCATTTGGCTCCGAGGGGGAAAAGGGGTGGCCCCCAAACCATCTCAGCTAGTTCTTCCCTGCTCCAAAGAAGGACTCTCTGGGATGCGTTGAAGTCTCTTCCCCCCGCCCTTTGCAAAGAAATTGGACGTCTCCACCCAGACCGGACTGAGTCATGGAGCACCTCTCCCTTATAAAAGAGAGCCAGAGTTTGGCCTTCAAAGGGAGACATCCACCCTCTTCCTCCTGGGTGTAGGTGGGGGGCGTTTCTTGCTAAGGTCTCCTGGCCTTTGCAGCAGCTGTGAATATCTGTCCCTTGAAGCCTCTCCCACCTGCACAGACAGACAGACAATGTGCTTGTGCACGTGTGTCTATGTGCTCCAACTCACTAAATACATCATAAAACAGGGCAAAGAAGATACACACACATGCTTTTCTCCAGGAGGGCCGTCATCAATCTCCCCCCAGCCTCTCAGGAATGCACAGGGCTTTATCCAAAGGGCCAGGAGGTTTCTGCAAATCAAAAGGCACTCAGGAAAATAAGGGGAGGAGGAGGCTTGAGCCCCAGCGGGTGATGGATGGGCAGCTTTCAAAAGCATCCTGAAGAATTAAGACTTAAAACCCAGATTTTGGGGGGATGGGGGGAGAGAATTTCTGCCCACGGAAAGCGATGGGCTTCCCGGCTTAGATTGTCTTTAAAAAATGGTTTAAGGAACAGGTTATTTAAAACAGGTCACCCATCTTAAAAGTTGCTGGGATTGAGAAAGCAACATCAGCCAATAAATCACTGTTAAGCGCAGTGTAGCTTAGCATAAAAAAGCATCACCAGTTCTCTGCCTTCTGGTTGTCTCTTCACCGCCAAGCCTGCTCCTGCTCGAACCCCTCAGGGGCCTGGGCCTGGCCCTCTGCTTCTGCCCGCTTTGGGCCCAAGAGCCGGGTTCAAAATCCATTCCCACTTGAGGTCTGCTGATGAAAGAATGATTGGTCTGGACAGGGGCTCTCCAAGCTTGACAACTTTCAAGACTTGTAGACTCCAAACTCCCCGGCCAGGGGCTCTTAAAGGTGCCGAGTTTGGAGACACACACACACACACCCAGATCTGCACCCTGCTTTAATTTCCCCCTCCGCTTTTGGCTTAGCCCTGCGGCTTAAAACATGGGGACAGGGGTCCCCTGCTATTGGCTGGCCCGGCGCACTCCAAGTCCCCAAGGCAGGCAAACCATTTGATGGAAGATGCAGGATTGCCTACAAAGACGGTTTATTAAAAGACAAGCCAGACGGAACCGCTTGGAAAAACTCCAGACTTGAGTTGAAGAGATCCTTGATCTCCCAGGGAAAAATCCCTCCTGGGACCCTGGGAGTCTGCATTCAACGCCTTCAAAAACTCTTTCCATTTCAAAAAGTTTTTATTTGCTCCTGGAGAGACAAAGTCACTTTCCAAGTGAGACTGGGCTGGTTTGAATTAAAAAATTGGCAGGGCAGTGCCATCTAGTGGCCACAAGGTGTCCCTGCAAGGCATTTTTTAGGTTCAATGTTTGATTTAAAGTTGCAGGGTGGAATGTAAACAAATTAAACTTTTCCTGTGGTTGCCTTTACATTTTAGAGTTTAAGGAAGCAGTTTCTTACCTGGTAACCTGTGTGTTCAACTCCCAGAACTCCCCATGGCTGAGGAGTTCTGGGAGTTGAAGTCCACAGGTCTTAAAAAGTCAACAGGTTTGGACTAATGGTCTAATCATGCATCAAAAGCCAGTCAAAATTCATTGAAATTGTTGACAGATTTGTTGTTTACAGCCAAGATCGCCCAACCTTGCTTTTGTTCCATCACAGTTACTCAATGCAGAAAATATTTGCAAAAGGAAATTTCCAAGTTTTTGAGGGGGCAAAAAATAAATAAAATTGTAACGCTTGGCCTGGTCTCATCCCTTGCAGTGGGGCAGAACAAAGCCTGGCTGCCATGTTGGGTGGAACCAACGCTCTTGATTTGTGAACTCTGGACGGTGGTTTTGCAAACATGTCCACTTCACGCTGTATTCCGTAAGCATGGATAAAAAAAATTAGCTCAAGCTCTGGATCCAGTTTGGCTTCAAAGGACATTGCTCCTTAAAATCAGAGGTCTCCAAACTGAGCAACTTTAAGACTCGTGGACTTCAACTCCCAGAATGCCTCAGACAGCATGCTGGGCGAGTCCATTCAGCTATCAACTGGTCCACTCAGCTGCACACCCTGAATGTCACAAAACCACTCCAAGGCCACAATGAAAATTCTTAATAATGCTTCCTTCCACTATGAGGCTGACTCAAATTACAGTTTTGCCCCAGACTCAAGTTTCTCTTATTTAACCATTGTCTTGTTGCAGTTTTGCTCCTGTCCCTCAAGGCCGTCCCATTTTCCCTTGATGAAGATATTATCATCCATCCAGTCATGTCCCAACTCTTTGTAATTCTATGGTCTAGGTCTCTCCTCCTCTTCCAATCTTTGCTAGTCCTTTGAGTTGTTCTACGCTCTGCCTGGTGTCAGCATTGATGGCGTCCAGGTTTTGCGTTGTCAGCCTGGTTTCCTTTCGCTGCCAACTCTCTCCCAGCACAATGGCTTTCTCCAGTAAATCCCCCCACATAACGTGCCCAAAATAAGCGTTTCCCACTACATAAACACACTCCTATTTCTGTTATCATACCCTACAACAATAAACTAGAATTCCTGGAATCCTTGCAACGCCCATTTCACGATCTGGCCTACCTCAAAGGGCTGACACGGCCGCAAGGATTCAGATTTCCAGACATCTGCCCCAAAACAGAAACAGATTTAAATGTCTCTCAAGAGTGAGTCATTTCTCCTGGCCGAACGCACGGCCAGTTTCCAAAAGTCTTCTTGGCTTCAACTGCCACATTCCACACTCAAGACCGGCGTTGTGATGTTTCTTTGCTAGAAAACATTCACACTCCTTCCCTCAAGACACTTTCTCCTCGGTGGTGCAAGGATGGAGTAAACATCTGTTCCTCTTAAGAAGATGCAACTCACAGCTGTGGCTTCTCTTCCGAAGGGTGGAATGTCAACCCAGAAGGAAAACAGTATCATTCGATGGGACTTTAATCCGAATGAATAGATTGGTTCATCTTAAGGTGTCACCAGAAGACCCTTTTGTCAGCTGTGCTACTCTGGGGTAGGGCGCAAGGAGGAAGAATAACCCACCCTAAATTTCCTAAATTAAACTCTTTTTTTCCCCCCCTTTGGAAAAGATTTCGCTTCTCAGCCAAGAAGCTTCTTGGATGAGAAGCAAAACGTTCTCAAAAGAAATAACCAAGGAACTCCAGTTGCCTTTTGGAAAAGCACCTTTGGAAGAACAATGGCCTGGGGGATTGAGAGTCAAATGAAAGTTATGAAAATCCCAGCGTTCTCCCCCAAAGGCGGCTTCTCCAGCTGCGGTGGGTCCATTTCCAGGCTTCAGAGCTGAAGTTTGACGCTGACCAGGAGAAAAACCTGGAGGAAATGCAACTCACACGCAGTCAGGTGTCCCTTCGCTCCAACCTCAAGACCGTAAAAAGGCTGAGCCAGCCCATCTTGGCTCAAACCCGTCTCCAGGAAGAGGGCAAGGCTACGGTATCCGTTTGGCTGGACTCATTTGTGGCACAGCCTGGGCTCCCATCCATGTCGCCATGCAAGAAACCAGAAGCTTTGGGTTTTCCTGGAGAGAAAGCCGGCGTGTTTGCTCGGTTATTTATGTCACACAGCTCCTTCAAGGGCCCTCTGTCAAGCGGCAACCACAACCCAGAGGGATGGAGATGGGGAGTGAGGTATTTTGGGAACTGCAGAGTCAGCCAAAACAAGAGGATTATCTCGCTTGCACCACCAACGTTCACTGGGATTCAGCTTCTGACTTATTCCGAGAAACCTGTGGTTGAAACCCAGGCGGGTCGACTCCCATCTTCAGGATTGGGCACATCAGGGGGCTTTGCAGAAGAACAGAGAACTTCAGACGTGCAGTTTTGCTTTGTTTCGGTGGAAGAAACTAAATTTTAACCCTCGTTCTCAAAATCACTTTTTTAAAAGTACATTGGGAGTGTTTCCTAAATGTCACACACCAAGGCACTGGCTGAACGGTCCAAGTTCCAGAAAAGTATTACTTCAAGGGCTGGCAAAATCTAGTAAAATTACACCGCCCTTCCGTCACCGAAATAAAAGAACGATCTGCCTTCTGCCCATTTGCTTGAAATGTAGTTGATGCAGAACACAAAACATTGGAGGGCCGGATTCAAAAGTTTGCTTGGCCTCAACTGAGACAATGCAGGAGTTGTTCCTTACGTGCACTTAAGCAGAAATGCGTGCATCTAATCCTGGGATATGGAAAAGAACCGAATAACAGAGTTGGAAGGGGCCTTGGAGGTCTTCTAGTCCAGCCCCCTGCTCAGGCAGGAAGCCCTATGCCATTTCAAACAAACAGTTGTCCAATCTCTTCTTTAAAACCTCCAGTGTTGCAGCGCCCACAACTTCTGGAGTAAACTGTTCCACTGGTCGATTGTTCTCAGTTAGGAAATTTCCCTTTAGTTCTAGGTTGGTTCTCTCCATGATGGGTTTCCATCCGTTGCTTCTTCTCCTGCCTGAACTCTGTCCTTAAAATCCTCCCAGAATGTCACCAAGGAACCAGACAGAGAAATCTTGCTATCCTGCCTCCAAATGAGGCTCGCTGGCCCGGATCACAGGTTTTTAGCCAAGGTTGTAGCCTGCCCTGGAAAGGATCATTTCCCACAACCCAGTTCCTTTTTTAAAGACGAAAAATGTGCTAAAACGATGCCTGTGACCACCGACGGGGTCCCCTCTCAATGCAAAGAAAATCCACCCTATTTCTCTCTCTGTCTCTCTGTCTCTCTCTCTCTCTCTCTCTCTCTCTCTCTCTCTCTCTCTCTCTCTCTCCTGCTCCCTATAAAAAGCTGCAGCTTATTTATGGCCACACCACGGTTCAGGTTACAGGATCTCTGCTTCTCTTGGACATCCGGTCCAAGCAGATAGATTAAAAAGAAGAAAAAGAAAGTTCAGCTTCAAAATTATTCCTTCGTCTTGGAGTCAGAGGGGAAGGGCTTTGCCCTTTGAAAACACCGATTCCGTGCTCATCCTGCCAGGGGCAATGCCAGCTCTCCTTAAATGCCCCCCCTTTCCTTTCCTCACGTTACATAAGACAGCGGGAAAACAGCAACACATGTGAAGATGCGTCAACAGGAACCACCCTGCAGATGTTTCCTGCGAGGGACGCCAAAGACACTGCTCAGCCCAAAGCAATTTAGAGATCCTATCCCAAAAGAGTTTGGAGCAGCAGAAAACCAGCGGGGAAAACCAGTGCACCCCAGTTGCTCAAGAACAGGACGCCTGGTTGGCTCTCCCAAGCCAACTTCTATCCCTCCGCACCAAAGTTTCCCGACTTTGGCAACTTTTAAGAAGCCTGGGCCTCTAATTCTCCATGCTGGCTGGGGAATTCTGGGAGTTGAAAATCCAGACCTCTTAAAAGTTGCCAAGGTCGGGAAACACTGGCGTAGAAATCTAGCAGCGGTTCCCAAGAAGTTGGCCAGGAGGAAGAGGAGGTGGTGTTTCGGCTTCCAGGAAGCAGAGTTTGGAAGCCAACCATAGCTCCATGCTCGAGGCTGCCAACCAACTTTAAAGAGAAGAGAGTTCATGAAAAGCGCCTTAGGGGGGAAAGGCCGTTTCTTGCGAAAGCTTGTGAAAAACAGTTATTCCCGGCCATGGATGATATTCAATTTAAATATATTCAATTTATTTGCTCTGCCTCCAAATCTCCTGCAAGCTTGCTCTGGAGTTGCCTTGCACTTGGGAGTGTTTGCAGATTACTTTACAATTGCCAAGCAACGGATTGCATGTGGGAATCGTCCCTGCAGCCCTCCTTTGCCCACCGGCAGTCAGATTTCTCCCCACCCCAGAGTCACCCTGAGCTACACTCTTCTTTTAGAGTTCCCGACTCTTCCCGCTGACTCCAATCACAATCTCACAAGCAGATAGTCCCCGACAGCTCACTTAGTATCCTTTCGAAGTTACACCACCTCTGAAAAAAGTGACTTAAGACCGTTTTCCACACTTACGACCGTTTGGGCATTCCCCATGGTCACGTGATCAAAAGTCGGGTGCTTGGCCACTGACTCATTTTTATGACGGCTGCAGCGTTCCAGAGGGGTCACGCGATCCCCTTTTGCAGCCTTCTGAGAAGCAAAGTCAATGGGGAAGCCGGATTCACTTAACAACCATATCCCTAACTTAACACGGTGATTCACTTAACGACTGTGGCAAGGAAGGTCGTCAAATCCAGCAAAACTCACTTAGCGACTGTCTCACTTAAGTGCTTTGTTGTTGTTGTTGTTTCAAACAGGGCAACCTGGTCCACCCAAACACGGGACAAAGCATAGTATTAAATATAAATTTAACACAACAGCCGTCTCGTTTAGCCGCAGAAATTCTGGGCTCAAACTGTGGTCTTAAGCGGAGAGCCGCCTGTGTTCTCTAAAAACGAACGTCAAAATTCAGGCGCGATGGACTCCCGCGTTTTGGGTTGGTTAGCGCTAATCCAGAAGAGGACAACTCTAGAAGTTCTTGGAAGGATAACAGAAAGAAAAGGCCCAGTTCATGAGACAGCCAGAGAAATCCTTGGAAAAGAATAGAATAGAAAAGAAGAAGAAGAAGAAAAAAACCCACGTTCTGAAAATCCCTTTGTTAGAGAGCAGATCTGAACATCGAACAGCTGGGCTCAGCTCGATGCAAAGCAATCTTGTAGGGTGTAACTCACTCCGCTGCAGACTCATTGCCTTTTTTTGGGGGGGGGGGAGAGGGGGGTTGGCTAAAAAGGAAATTCCTGAGGAATGAGGTAGTTTCTGAAGCAATCAGGAACCGATTCTGAGAAAGAGGAGGAGGACCGAGAAGAATTTCAGCTGTTTAAAATACACACACACATACGCCATGCAAATATATACACATTCCTTCCGCGGGTTTTTATGTCTTTATGTACGTTTTGGGGTAGAAAATAACGGCCGAAGAGTCAGCCTAAGCTCTGCCTCATTTAGCGAGAGGGTGTTTTAATAAATCAGCGGGCGACTCCTGGAAAGGTTATGCCCCTGGGATCGGTTCGTTGTTAAAACTCAACCGAAGGTCTTCCAGATTTACCTAAAATGCATGCCGTTTTTCGGGCCGTCCCAGGTGGGCCCAAAATTTAGGAGATAGCCTTGCTTTCTCTCCACGCACTCTTTCAACCTCTCCTGGATCCCAAAAGATCATTTCCAAATTGAACACAATTTGGCTCTGCCTGGACCTGGTGGTCCACCACTCCACCGTCAAGGACCTTGGAAGGAATTCTACCCAAATTTATTTCCCAGGAAGAACCCACCACTAAGTCAACTGGTCCTTCAGATCTGACCCAAAGGTGCTCCCAAGCTCTTCTCTTTCTGAGCCAAAACAGCACGCACACGCACACACACCACACACAGACCGGACATCAGAGGTCGAAATGGCAGCCACAACGATGCAATCAAATCCCCGTCTTTCCGTCACGTCGGGAGTGACATCTCGACTTTGTCCCCCCTGAGGCCACACCTGCAAACCCCCTCCCCAAATGCAAATGGGCCCTATCCTTTGGGAAGAGCGAGACCTAGGCTCCCCGCAAAAGGAAATGAAAGTACATTCAATCCACTCTTCAGGCGGTCTCCTCAAAACGCCACACCTCTTCCTTCCAAAGAAGCACCTGCCCCCCCGTGTCAGATCTGGGCTAAAAAGTGTGGTTTTTTGTGTCGCTTTTTAAGCAACTTCGCCTATGAAATACGATATATATATATTTTTTAAAAAAAATCTGTCCACTTCTGTACAGATAAAATTTCTGATTTCAGGAAAGTAACCATCCTTCGGAGACAACAATCTAGAGCCAGTTGATTTTTCTCTTTCAAAAAAAAAACAAAACAAAAAACCACCAAACCCCCCCCCCTAAAATAAAATTAAGAGTGATAAGAAAGCTTGATTTTTTTTAAAACAAAAACAAAAACACCACCACCACACACCAGGGCTAACAACAGGCCTGTATATACACACTCGGTTTCCCACATTTATTGTGGTTTCTCCGTCAACAGATCAGATTAACTGGCCCAAACGGTTTTGTGATTTCAACCCCCCCCCTCCTTCCCAAAACGTGAAAAGAGGGCAGGGGAAAAAAAAAAAAGATTTAAAACCAGCGGCAACAAGAGTCTTTTTAAAAAACAAAACAAAAACAAAACAAAAACCTGTACATGGTTTTTTTTTCCGTTCAACTTACAAAGGAGCCTTCTGAAAACCTTCCCCCAAAAGTCTCTTGATGGTATAAACGTGAAATCCGGCCCCTCGGCATTTTTTTCTTTTTAAACAGAGTCCTTTTTTTCCCCCCCTCCCTCTCCCACGGTTTTAAAAAAATAATAATAATAATAATAATAAAAGGAGGAGCAGGCATAGTTATCTCCATTGTCTTTGACCCACGAGGAAGAAAAAGAGACTTAGGAGGAGAAGGGCTTCCGACGGGCCGAAGCGGCCGGCCAAATCAGTCATTTTGGGATTTATTTTGTGGACGTTGTGCGTGACTTCAGTGGCGTTCTGCACCAGTTCGGGAGAGCACTGGTGCAATTCGCACCCACTTCCACTGCCTTCTCCGCTGCTTTCGTCGCCTGGTGGGGAAAGGGGACAAAAAGTAAACAGTGATCAGCCAACTGCCTGAGATTTCTCTTCCTGTCGCTGGCCTGCCTCTCTCCTTGTGAATTCAGACAAAATAATCCAGTGTTTCTCAACCTTGAAGAAAGGGGTGGACTTCAACTCCCAGAATTCCCTAGCCACCGCAGCCGGGGAATTCCGGCAGCTGACTCCACCCCTCTTCAAGGGACCAAGGCTGAGAAGCACGGAACTAATCTGGACGATGGGCAGTTGCATTTTTATGGCCCTTTGGAAGGATGCAGGCGATTCCCCGCTGAACGACCTCTGCTCCTGGGAGGCCAGTTCTGCGGGAAAACGTCCTCCCAGGACACCCAGCGCTTTCGAGCCTTCTTCCCTGGGCGCCTGGCGCATCGAGATCCGCTTACTGATGTCGATGAAATCCACGTCGTTGCCGTTGTAGGCGTTCTTCAGCTTGCTGATCATCACGCGGAGGGACATCATCTGCTGACGGATCACGATGTCCGGCTTTGAAGTGTCGACTTCCACCTCCGGGTTGTTCGCCTGGTTGGCTAAGCCGTTGGGCATCACGGCAAAGAGGTACCTGGGGAGAAAGGTCGGCGCTTCAGGCCAGGTGGGGGGCTGGCCTCCGTGCAGCTAACCCTCCATTTACGTTGCGGCCTTTCGCTTACGGCCACGGAGCAGCGGGACAAAGTCACCAAGAGCCACCTGGTCCACCAGGGACATTAAACCAGGGGACGCGGGTGACAAAGGCCGGGAACGTGCTAAAAGCACCCCCTCGCTCGAAACCCCAAGCAGGCGAATTCTGCCACGGCGGCCTATCCACCAACCGGGCTTTTCACCAGGCTTTTCTGGCTTTACGCAATGCGCCAAACGAGGCTCCCTTGGGAGGCTGAGCCTCGAACGCTCCTTCACCTGCTCTTGTTCTTTCCGTTCCAGCACTCTTCCTCGTGAACGTTGCCGGCGGCCATCTTCTCGTCGCTGCAGATGTTGCTGGGAAGGGAAGACCAAAACTTCTTCGCCTGCTTCAATTTCTCCTTCACGTCGGTCACCTTCGGTTGAACAAGAGAAAATCCAGCTCAAATGGGCGCCTTATGAGATTCCACCTTCCCCTTCGTTATCAGCAGTTGCCTTATCTTATCGGCCAGACTCTTGTTGGTTGGCTAGTTGAGGTTCTCCAGAGCAGCGTGACTCAACTTTAGCCTTTTTATGATGTGTCGACCAGGGGTGGGATTCAAAAACCTCAGCAACGGGTTCGCTGCCCGGTTGCTGGGTGGCCGTGGCCATAGTTGGCCTCCTGCACCACGGCGGGGGGAGGGGGAGCCATTTTTGCCCTCCCCGTGGTCCGGAGGCTTTCTTCGAGCCTCCGGGAGGGCAAAAACTGCCTCCCCGGGCTTCGGAGGTTCTCTGGGCCCCATTTCCAGCCTTCCCGAACTTCTGGGAGGCCCGTTTTTCTCCCTCCCTGAGCCTCCGAGCGTGCCCTACGCTTACCTTCATCCACAACGGGCCATATGGAGACTCCTGGGAGGGGTGGGGTCAGCCAGGAGTGGGATTTGGGGCAAACCCCGCAGAATCTTCACTAAGGATCCGCCCGAACCCTTGCGAACCCCCTAACCCTAACCCTAACCCCTGGTCTGGACTGGCTGGGGAGTTCTGGGAGTTGAATTCCCCAGCCAGCCTTTTGCGTGGTAGTGGCTGTTCTCTGTGGACGCCGTAGCTTCTGAGGTTAGATCGACTGGCCTTTGATAAAGGCCTTAAATCCAGTCTTGGGGGCCAAGAGGGGTTCAACCCTCGAGTTTGTTCATTTTAACACTGGCTGGCTTATTCTCAAAGGCTATTTTTTCCCTTGTGATCTCATGACGTGTTCTTTAACTATTGCATTTTGTTGTTGTAAGATGGGCGGCCCTATGCATCTAATCAAATGAGCTTCCCCTACTGGGGTAACCTTCAGGCAGACGGACACCAACGCTTAAAATTGCTCGGCTGACCTGGTTACTGTTCAGAATTCTTGGAACTGGAAGTTAGCAGACTAGGATTATGTACACCTAGTTGTATTATTATTTTTAGCATTGTGTAAAAAATATACTGACCCAGTCAATGCACTGCCTCCAAAATATGTATGGATGTTAAAGGAAAATTACAAATAAAACAAACATACATACATACACACACACACATATGTTTTATTTGTAATTTTATATATATAAAGAATTCTTGGATGTGGAGACCACCCATCTAAAATAGAGAAACACCAAGATCAATCTATTTCAATAATCTTCGTAATTGGGGGAAAGGGACCTATTCCTCCTCTGGGAGGTCAAAGCGTATCATTCTCCCCAAACGTGACTGGTGGGTTTGATTGTGCTATTGTGGCCCTTCCATGATATCCATCGTTAGCTCTGGACTCACCAGTCGGTCCAAACTCGTTCCTGCGGCTGTCGTAGGACGTTCCTCCGGGTTGTAAGGCCTAAAGCGGGCACTGAAGCTGCTGTCTGATGCTGAGCGAGATGTTCGGCTTTGTGCTAGCATCTTGGGTTGCCCACACCCTTGAAAAACCTAGCCCAATGAAGACACATGACAGCATCACACTTTTTGTGAACTTTCTCTACAAATGGTTCTCCCCACCCAGACTTTCATGAAGCACCTGTAGCAGCAGGCTGCAGGTCAGTCTTCCGTAACCTAAATGACCTTCAGAGGTGTTGGGCTTACTGCCTGAACACCCTGGTAGATCCCTGGAGACTTCTCACTTCCTTGTCTATGAGGAATTCTTCTTCATCTATGGTGACTAGCCAAGTGTTATCTTCAGTATTTACATTTCATGACCCAATTGGTTGACCGAGAGATTTAGACCAAGAGATTTTTCTGTTTTGGAGCACCAAGTAGTTAGAAACGTCTGTAAGGATGAGGACTTTCTCACAAAACAGACGACAAACTATGAAGCCACCTGAGATTCTTCCAGCACTGGATGTTTTTTTCCTGAAGTACTCCTTCTAGGCCAACCATTCCCCTTCTTTCTTCTTGCTCCCCCTCCCTTCCTAAATAGAGCACCCTCAACGTACCTTTTGGGACACCTGTAAGCTGTTTTCTTGCATATTCATGATGGCATCTGAAATCTTCACATCGATGGGGTCCATGACAGACTCAATGTTGAAGGGACCTTCCAACCTCTCGGCCAACAGTAGCATTGAATCTGGGCAGCAGAAATCAGAGACAAGCAGACACGGTTGATTAGTTCTCAAACAGGTCTCAAAATCTTAAAAAACGTGGAATTCCAGGAGATACGCAGACCAACATATAACACCCCAATTGATGCCTTCAGGATGTTCTGGAGAAGGTCCCAGAACTTATCAAGAGCGAAATAACTTGCTGTCTCCCTCCAACCCATCCTTCTCAGCTCCTTCCACAGCCCACCAAATACATGTCCTATTGATAAACAAGCCCATTATTATAAGCCACAGTTAACACGGTTTTCTGTGACTCCAAACCCACTTAAAATTTCAAACCATTCCCCTCTCTTCTTTATCTCCAGACCAGTTACTCTCTGGTCCTCCTTGAATAACCCAATTAAACTGGGTTCTTGAGAACGGCAAGACAAAATGGTTCCCAGCCGTCTTCTTCTGGAACATGTGACTTCCCAGTCTGGCCTACAGTTGGGGAGTCTCTAAAGGAACCCCGTCTGGTTCTTCTCACCCAGGCCTGATCTTGAGCCCAGCAAAGGGGGCTGCCACTCTATTGCCCCCCCCCCACCACAAAATATGAATCCTTCTGAGATCTGTGCCCTGACCAGCCCTTGGCATTCAGACATTGAACATTGGCTAAACTCTGTTGACCGCTGTCGTAAAAATATGGCTTATCTAGTTGGTTTGCTGCCTTTCTCCATGAGTTCAGACTTTTAGAGCAGAAAAACAAGAATTGGCTTTACAAATGTTTATTAATCCCGATTAACGGTCCCCCAGCTCGGGCTGCCGAAAAGGGGAGGTGAATCTACAGGAAGGGAGGGGGGGGCTCGCTAGGCAGACAGCGCAACGTCTCAGCAACCAGTCTGGGCCCCCGTTCTGTCGGCCTCCCCATCCCGGCACTTCTGATCAGCCTCTCCTCCTCCTCCTCTAATTCTGTCTCTCCCCCCAAAGTCTCCCCAGGGGAGATTCCAGCCTCTTCAAATTGCACCCTTCTCCGAAATGTTGCAATCAGAACAAATTATCTAAAATAAATAAGACCATCTGCCTTCCCTGCACTGTTTACTCAAAGTGGGTTTCAGGTCTTCCTGTTTGCAGAAGCAGAAGTCAAGAATCGGCTCGCGGGAAAAAGGCTCTCGGCCAAGAGGCGCTCCAGAACTTTGACCGATTCAGATGCTGAGCTCCTCCGAGGAGGAGAAAAGGAGGACACGGATCTCCTGGCTACAGGCAAGCATGGGCGCCATTCCCAAGTATTGTTCTCCTCAGAGGAGGCGGAGGCGGGAGAACTCCCACAAGGACACCAAGGAACTTAGGAAATTAGGAGACCGCGAGGAGGAAGTTCTCCCGTTCCTGACAGTGAAGCACCGAGAGATCAATCGCGGAGCCGTTCAGAAGGAAGGAAGGAAAAGGAAAAAGGCAGGAAGGGAAGGGAAGGGAAGGGAAGGGAAGGGAGGAAGGAAGGAAGGAAGGAAGGAAGGAAGGAAGGAAGGAAGGA
>JANHFL010007485.1:21026-31683 GCA_032468155.1 Oxyrhabdium leporinum
AGCATGATACCAATTATTTCCTTCTGACATACACTTTAGCTCTTTTAATTTATAAGCAAATAGCAATAGCACTTAGACTTATATACCACTTCACAGTGCTTTACAGCTCTCTCTAAGTGGTTTACAGAGTGAACATATTACCCCCAACAATCTGAGTCTTCATTTTACTGATCTCAGAAGGGTGGAAGACTGAGTCAACCTTGAGCCAGTCAGGATCGAACTCCAGGCAGTGGAAAGAGTCAACCTGCGATACTGCGCCACCACAGCTCCTACTTCCCCTCTTTCTATAAAATTTGTTAATATGTGCTTTTGTTGGACAATTTATCCATTTGTGGAGCTAAAAATATTTGGGATGTTGAATTATCCAGGGTTGTGTTGAACAGATGAATGATGACCTCAGTCAAGGGGCCAATCTGGGGGTAAGTCCCCAAGGGACAGTCTAGATTGAATCAAGAGCTGTTCCCTTCCTCCCCCATAGTGGCAGGAAAGTTTCTGCAAAGTTGATGAATATACATTGTCAGCAACTCTGGGATGAGTTGAGTAATGAGGGCCATCATGTCCTTCCCCTGCCCAAAAAGCTGGCCATGCACAGAATTTGGATTTAGAGCCTATGTTGCACCAAAACCTCATGGCGATAGTAACCAACAGATCTATGGGCAATATTTGCCTATCTTCTGAAACCATATTGCCAAGAACCTTCCTTGTAGAATTTCTTTCACACACATCCTTGATGCCTTGGTTAGATGCTTCTAGAATGACTAAAAATAGATGGATCCCATTGATACTATAGTATCTATTTCTATCTGATCCCAATTAAACATTGCTCTCTCTCATAGGAAGGAAGCTGCCTGGATCTTCAGTTCAAACCATGTCATTCTGCAAAGTTAATATTTGATTCCTGGATGTCTAAAATAAGAAATTTGAAGTATGAGGAAAAGAGCACTGCTATATTTTTAAAAGCAGATATACATGCAATCACTTAGGGAGTCCTTATCAAGCAGGTTCCCTTTAACCCAAAGTGCTACTAAATCTTTTTTTTAAAAAATAATATAAGTATAAAATAAGTATTACCCAGCCAATATACATCTCCAAACAAGATGGAATGACACTTTTTTTCCTTGAGCTCATGTGTAACTGTAGGGCTTTTGGTTAGTCTTTCCAGCCCATTAACTGGAGAATCAAATCTGAAATGCCACTTCTGATTTTAATTTTGCATGGTGAGATGATGTAGACTTAGCAGTTTTTCAAGGATTTCAACAAGCCTGGGGCTTGTTCCAAATGCCAGCAAAGAAAGAGAGGATGTGGACTCTTTGTACATCAAGTCCCCATTATCTAAATTGGCGGTAGAACATTTTATGGGCTTTTGGAAAAAAATGGAAAGACAAAAACGTTAAGCAGCTCATGAGAATTTTGTTAAAAAATAAACAAAACCAAACTCACTCAAAACTTGCAAGACAATCTATCTATTAAGGCTATGCAAGCTTTGAAAATAATTTGGAAAAAATGTTCCAGTTCTGGAGTGGCCACAGTTCCTCTCTGCTACTCTTCAAACATCTTTTGGGGTTTCATGTGAATACAGCTCTTAAAAGCAGTGGTACTTTTTTTTGCTATCACAACCCTGCTATTTATCTAGCTGCAGGCATTTTCAATTGAATGTTTGCTAGATTCTACCCTCACCACCACTCAAATATCCTGAATTAAGCAAAACCATAAGAGTATTGCAATTGCAGTTGTCTGGGTTGTGTCTCCATCACAAGTTAAACAGTTGTACCTCTAATGTTTGGGAAATGTTTAGACAGGCACATCCAGAGTTTGCACACTGCACATGTAGTGCTATTGTTATAGGACCAACAATTCTGGAGACAGTCCACAACTGTTCAACCAACCATGAAGATCTTAGATAATTTTGCTACCTTAGTATTCTTCCCAAAGCAGATGAAAATGGATTGATACTCCACAGAAGTATTTTCAAAATTCAGTATGTTTAGTGTCCCATTCAAAGACCATGACTCTTAATGAGAACTTTGAATTCAGAATCTGTTTAAAAAGAGATTTTAAAATATGCTGGACCTCATTCTCTGAAACTGAAGTCCAGAGATCAATGAGTGTTCTCCTAATCAATACTATTTTCAAATAATATTTCAGAGAATGGATTTGCTCTAAGTATGATAGAGTACATAGGCGAGCCAGCCCAAGCCATTTCCAGAAACAAATCTTCTCCATGGAGAAAATGACTTATTATGGAAATAACCTGATTTGAGCCATGATTTTTAATGCTAATTCACACAGAATGAATTCATACATTCTGAACCAAGAAGATTGGAATGGAGTTAACCTTAAGACAATATTTCTGTGAATTTTACCATGCTAGCCTTCAGTGAATGAGTGAGAGAGTCAATCAGTCAGTCAGTGTGGGTAGGCTAAATGAAAACTCAAATAATATTTTAGGGGAAATTGCTTATGGAAATGACAATTATTGTTACTTTTGTTAGTTGCAGACAGACACTAAAAGGAAATACAAATTACCAAACACATGTGAAGTGGACATAGACTAGATATGAACTGCTCTACACCACCTCACAATTTATTACACAGATTTATTTCATATTATTAATCATTTGCAGTAAAAAAAGAAGACTAGGAAATCTGAATTCTCTCAGAATTTCTTTTTTAAAAAAATAATAATGAAAATTAATTTTCAGCTGTTTAGTATTGTTCCCCAAAGCATAATTTTTATATGATGATATATTTTAACAATATATTTATATTACAATTGTTACAAATGAAGCTAATTCCTTCGAATGGAGGTTACAGGGGAACCCAAAGAGGTTCAAACAAGTCAAGATGGCAGACACAGCCATGTAGTCAATGGCCCACCTTTTTCTTCTGTAGTCAAACTTTTTTGGGATGTTATAAAAGGGATGGAGTTTCAGTGGCATGGTTGTAACCACCATCTTGACTTTTGTTCTGCCCTCCCTTGTGGACACTTCTGAGGGCTTGCTATCTTATGTGACCTCTAGTCAGAAATGCAATGCAGTAAAAGCTGAACTGACTTCTTCATCACCAGATAACAGTTGTAGTTTCTTTATTGTTGTGCTAAATCTCAGATTTGCCTGGTCCAGCTTATAAACTGCCACAGTGCAGGGAAAACTATTTTCAAGCAGCAAATGTCTCAGGAATGATTTCTTGAGAGGCCACTTGGCTGGATGTCCTCTTCAATGTGATGGGTAGAACGTTTGTCCCGATATCATGATAACAGAAGAAGCTTTATTGTCAGCCCCATGAGGTACATCAGACCAGGAAATCAAGTGCAGAGAAGGTCCAGAGCTACATTTTTTTTGAGATAGTCTTGAATAACCAAATCTTGCAAGCCTGATTGTTTTACCCTTCTTGTTTTAACCCCAGTGAATCCAGGAGAGATCTCTAAAAATCATCTTCCTTCCCAGGTGGCTAGGTGGCCTGGTCTTGCACAGATCTATCAAGGCCCTCTTCCTTTCTCTCTCTACCCTTGTAGGACAAGGTGCTTTACCCTGAGAAGCATAGAAATATCAGTAGTGTTCTCCCTTGTCCTTTTTTTATGTTTGCATATGGGAAAGAGATTTGTTTTTCAGCAAAAACTGAGGAGGGTGGATGAGGGATTCATTACTAACCAGTGAATGACAGATTCCTCAGTGCTCAACTTTTGCTTCGGAAGGGCAAGCTTCTTTAGCTGTTAGTCCTTTGCTAGCATTACAGGCATGCAAACTAGTGAATATCATTATTTCTACTGTGTCCAGAGAGATCTAAAAGTGGTCAATCTATTTCCCCATCTCTGAGTTAAGGGAAAGCTTGTTCTCTGAAAAAAGCCTTATATTTCAGCATATACCGGAAAGTAATACAAGGACAGAAGAGGCAACATTTCAGCCTGCCTATGCAGAGGCAGTTTGGTGTAGTGATTAAAGCACCAGGCTGGAAACTGGGAGACTGCAAATTCTATTTCCAGTTTAGGTACAAAGCCAGCTGTTTGATCTTGGGCTAGTCATTCTCTCACAGCTCTAGGAAGGAAAAAATGGTAAACCAATTCTGAATTTATGCCAAGAAAATTATAGGAACTAGTCTAAGCAGTTGCCAGAAGTCTAAATCTGACTCAAAGGAGCATGCACACACACACACACACACACACACACACCCCTAAGGATTGTGCTCTTGAAGACAAAAATAAATGAAAAATACCAGGCAATTTGTTGTTGTTGTTGTTGTTGTTGTTTATTGTTAAATGTGGGTCAGTTTGAAATAATTTGAGTCTATTGAGTAAATAGATGCAACACAAAGAAATGCTTGCTTTAATAGCTTTAAAATGCCCAATATAAGCACTAATTTGATCAAACTTTTTTTTTTAGGGAATGCCTTCTTTCCTAGTTTACAGAAAATTCAGATTGCTGGTGTATACGTCGCAGCATTAATATGAGTTATGCAATCAGATAAATACATGCTAGTTGTCCAGTCTGAAGTGACTCATTTTTCCCGTTACATACGGAAAAGCATCTTTAAAATTTGTATTACTGCATTGCATTGCGTTAGATTATGTTTTCCCATCATCTGTTTGATTTGTAGCTGACTATCAAAGGCCTCAAGCTTTGAATCCAGAGACTTGTGCATTTTTAAAGAGATTTTTTTAAAAAAGTCATTACATTTTAAAGTAGCATCTTATTTAGAACGACAGTCTTTGTTTAAAAGACATGTCTTTTCCTTTAACCACAGTGGCACCATTTAAAACCTAGGTTGCCCTCATTTCAAAAAGACCTTTAATGTACCATAATTTACAAGAGCTTCAGTGCGGCTCATCTCAGAGATGGACAAAAAATTTTAAGAGGCCAATTTGGGTCTTCAAATATCAGGCAGCGTTAGCATTACAATGCTGAGATTCGATAATGCTTGATTCACTGAATAATCCTGAGCAGATCACTTGGGGAGAAGAAGTCAGTTGCTCACATAAGGACAAAATAATTGACACCTTTTCCAGCAATTTGTGTGTGTGTATGTGCCCATGCATCTACGTATGAGGAAAAACCATAATCGACATTCAGCTTAATGAGGTCTGAGAGAAATATAAAGAAATGTCCGGAAAATGCCATTGGGGAATTTATTATTATACAAAAGTGGAATGATTCATATTTGATTTGGACTCACAAAGCCCTTTTGCTTCTTAAAAAATACTATCCAGAACAGGTTCTTAGTAGTTGGTCAAGGAGGCAGATATGGGAATGTACTTATCTTCTTTAGTTATCTAGTATTTTTTTATTGTTAATTTTTTAGAGTAAAAAGAATCTCTCTGTCTCTACACACACACACATGTACTTTTGACAGTATTAAAAGATAAACTCTTAAGGCTTTTTTGAGTCTTGAATGATGTAGCCATCACTTTATTTCCTCTTGACCACTGAAATCTGAAATATTTGATAGACCTTTTGCTCTGCTTCAACCAGATCATAGCAAGTGTGTCTGTCATGAAAGCTCATGCCATATATATTGAGTAACCCCATTAGAAAGAATCACACAGTACAAGGAAATTCTGCCTAATTCACTCCTTTATACGGCATGCTGGCACAGCAACATTTCTGGGACCATAATTTTATTCCAGCAGCAGATGGATTTTTCCATAACAAAACCACAGTCTCTGACTCCAGGCTTTGCCCATAAATTTGGAAAGGAAGGCATCGCGAGATGAAGATTTGTAAAGAAAAAAAAGCAAGACAATAAAGCATGTGTATATGTCAGGGAGCATGCAAGCAGGGTATTTGGGTTTTCAGGGGAAATGCTGCAAAAAGGTGTGCGAGGGGACAGTGCAGGCAGCGATTAACCCAGTGGTTTGAAAGAGCTGTTTTGTACTGACTTGCAAGAGCTGATTGTTAATTTTGAAATTTATTTTTTGTGAGCCAACTAAGAACTGAGCCCTTATCTTAATGCATCAATCTGCTGTCCCACAGCTAACAAAATGGTACAGCGGCTGCTAGGAAGCCGGCAGAGCCAGTTCATAAACATTTATCAGCACACCAGTGGATTAGCCAGGACCCCTTTGGATTAACCTTTCCCTATTTTTCCAATAAAAGTCACAGACTCCTTTCCAGGGTCAAATTCTATTAGGGGCATAGTTGGGAAGAAAAAGAATAAACTTTCTCTATATATATACTATGGTCATTATGGAAATTGCTATCCTGTCTATGTGCAAACCAAAGTAAATTAAAACAGCCACAGTTCTCTTTTAAAGATTACATTGCATAATACTGCAGACCCTCTCTTGAAAAAAAAATCTCTACAACAGAACAGAATAACAGAGTTGGAAGGGACCTTGGAGAACTTCTAGTCCAACCCCCTGCTCCAGCCGGAAACCATTTCAGACAAATGGGTGTCCAATCTCTAACGCTGAGAAAGATAGAATGAAGGAGAAGAAGAGGACAGAAGAAGGTGGATGGACTTAGTTAAGGTGATAATGAATGCCCCAATGGAAAACTTGGAAGAAAGCTTAGGGACAGATCATGATGGAGAAAAACTGTGTAGTTGCTAAATGTCAGCCACAGCTTGATCATAATCAACCCATCACTACAGATACACAGACACATACTGTATAAATGTATATTGATTTGTAATAGGAGGAATACACTAGCTTACCTAATGGACACTGTAACAATTAATGTGATTATCTGAAGAGGCTCACTAGCTTTAATGCACAGTACAAATAGAAGGTATTGCTATGACAATATCAACTGACAATATAACTTCATTAGGTGAGACATCCTTATGGTCTCCTATAAGACTGTTCACTACTCCCGAATTGTCCCAGGTTTTCATGTCACCCCTTAAGAAATAAAACTACTGTATCTCTATCGTCCGATCTTCATCTTACCTAAATTTCTATTGCTGTATACTTGGACTTCCTTATTATACCCACCCATGGTTGTTTGTTTCACTGCTGTCTAGAACACCCCCTCCCCAAAAAAAGCATGTGTTTTTCCATGTCAGTGTGATATGCTGAATTATTCCTCAAACATCATTTGCATTAAAATGTTTGAATCCAGTGAGCCATGCAGACTTCGTCTGGCTCTTTTTTAAATATCCATGTGCTCCAGACCACATGCAGTGGTATTCTCCCCTACGCACTAATTATATCTCTGCAGTCTTGCCCATTAAAGATGAGAGGCTAATCTCCAGGTTGACTGTTAGTGAAATCAGTCTGATGGGAGGAAAAAGAGATAGCACTAATTGAAACAAACCAAACAATTTAAAGTAAATATCTCTGATAAGGAATCCATTAGTAAGTTGCACGTTGCAAGCTCTATCCAGACTCCTGCTTTTCAGGAAACAATATATTGATCAGCATTTATGGTAGATGCATTACTAATTGCTAGTACTTAGCTGGTTTGAAACGCTGCCATTAAATGGAAGATCACGCAATCCTAGTAGTTGTTACAAAATAACTTTTAAAAGTTATACTTAGGAATATCTTAGACAAAAATAAGACGAATGATATTTGACAGTAAAGTGACTGTGGTCTGTTGTACCATCATACGTATAATCATAGATAGCGCTGGCTTAATTCAGCCTTTAGCAAAGCCCAGTAGTCAACCAAGCACACGGACTGTTCCCAATAGCTTAACCATCCATGTCAAAAATGAAGGTATAGGAGGTGCACCAGGTATTCACAGCACCTTTTCTGTTCTGTTGGCATTGTGCAGGGCACCCACATATGTTTTCCAACACCCTCCTTAGAATTTTTTTCCTCCCCAGCAAAGTGATGGCGGAACAGGACAATTCACTGCAGCCAACCTACCATGGTCACCTTACCAAAATCAACTCACTATGGCCAATTCATCACAGCCAACTCAACACAGCCAACTCACCATAGTCAACTCACCACAGCCAACTCCTTGCGGAATAACTAGCCATGGCCAACTCACCACGGGACAACTCAACCATTCAATTTAATTATTTAAAATAATTTTTAAAATATTTTAATTTTTTTCATTCACATTTCAATTTTCTCCCTTCTTTGGCATCATTTCTTTAATGATTCTATTCCTTTATTTTTCTATATTACTGTAACTCTTGCCCCATGGCAACTTGTCCTGTGGTGAGTTGGCCCTGGAGAGTAGTCTCGCAAGGAGTTGGCCGCAACAAGTTGGCTGCAGCAACTTGGTTGTGTTGGGTTGGCCATGGTTATACTTTACAACCAGGGCAGATTTTCTTTGGAATCAAGTAAAGCTGCAGGAGGAAGGGAGTAAACATACAAATGGTCACACACACACCCCACACACATACATTGCAAAAGTCTCTAGTTTCTGGAGCTCTCTTCTGCACAACTTTGGATTCAACCCACCAATTACCATTCAAAACAAGCAGCCTGTATTATGCAGGAAAACTGTGCTCTTGTTCTTTATTGCAAAGCAGCAATGGGAAAAACAGCACAGATTTCCCAAGGCAAATTGATGGCCTGTTAAAATGAAACCTTAGCATTGATGTAAGGTTTTATTAAGTTGCTTTACCTAAATGATGGCATTAAATATAATCATTATCCATGAACAGAGAGCCTTATTCAGTTTTCTGAGATGTCTTTTTGGCATTTTCTGGAGAAAATATCTTGGTTCACTGGATTTTTAAACCAAGTAGCAAAAAATATACTCAGTGGAGTTAAATGAAAGTTTTGTCATCCTTCCCATTTTTCTGAGTCCTCTCTGTCTCTATCTCTCTCTCACTCTCCAACACTAAGTGAAAGTTGAATTTTAATTCAATTAATGGGTTTGGTTAAACTGTAATTCCTTTTATATTTAAAGATGGAAACTTATTTTCAGGTTGGATGGCCTTTACTGTAGATTAAGAAAGACCACAAAGGAAAAAATAGCCTTCGTGGACTAAAATAGAAGATACTTCTCTCCTCATGACTCAAAGCTAGTGGACAGTGATTTAAAAGTGGAAACCCACAGCACCCAAAATGTTGGACAAGGAATTAATTCATAAGAATTCTAGTATGAATTTTCTAATGGGCGTTTGAATTCTAAGACTCCTCCAAGGCATACATGCTAAGAAATTAAATCAGGTGAGTTAAAAGAAAATAACTTTTGTGAATCTGGTTTAAATTGAACTGATGTCAACCATATTTGACAGCTTAGTTATAAAGAGGAATAGTGATAGATCTTAAAAATGTGTAACCTTCGATCAAGCTGACTGTCCTACCTTCTTCACATCATGGAAAATTCTGAAGTACAGTGTACAACCTTAAGGAGAACAAACCATGTTTACTTCAAAGACTGATGGGTGCCCACTTTAAAATGAAGAGAAACTCTGAACAATAGAAAAACCAAAAATTTGTACAGAGGTTGGGGGCTACAAAAGAGAGCCAGACTGGTGTAGTGCCTAAGGCACCAGACTAGAAATTGGGAGACTGTGACTAGGCCAAATTATGCATAAAGACAGCTGGGCAACTTTGAGCCATTCATTTCCTATCAGCCTTATGAAGGAGGCACTTTTGAAAGAGTGTCCAAGAAAACTGCAGGGAATAATCCATATAGCCAGCAGAGGTCAACACTGGCTCAAAGCACACAAACACAAGAAATAGCAACAAAGCAAGAAATCCTGGAGATCTAATTTGCTGGTCAGTTTCGAAAAGCTAGGCATGTCCAAGCCTCTGTACCTGGGGTTATACTTTGGAAAAAGAATCTCTTTGAGGAGATGCAGAAGAACTAGGGAAATCCATTAGGCAGATGGAAATACTCAATGTGAAGCATTGTGATTTCCATATGTTGCAATTCCTTTCTTAGGGCTGCCTTTAGGCTGATGAGCTAAACTTCATTGGTTTTGGTTTAGATGGATTTGGAGGGAGGGTCAGTTTGGGTCTGATAGGATTAGGCCAAAAGAAGAGGTAGGGTTGACCCTCATCACCTAAAAAAGATAGGGGGGGGTAGAAGAAGGGTGCAGCCTCCATTTTGTTTTTTCAATCTATTTTCTCCACAACATTAATTTCTAAACCTGATTATTACTTTTTTAAAAAGAAAACATCAAATATTTCTTTAAAAAATGCGTACAAAGATGATTTCGCTTAAGTTAGTTGTGAATCTTTATGGTATTTCTATCAATTTGGCCGTGTGTGTCTATGTGAGAAAGTCTTTGAAGATCACGGTATATGTAAATGTTTGGGTACTAGATGATAACACTGTAACACGGCTCATCATGGAGAATGGTCTGTACAAAATTGATCTTATATATAGAAACTACAGCAGAATTATTGTATACACAATGATAGAAGAACCATGAAATCCTCACAGTGGAGGTATGGACTGTGAAAATGCTAGAATTTGCAGAAATGACAGAACTGACCAGTTAGTTCAAAGGAAAAAAAACACATATTTTTTTTAAAAAAGTCTGAAAATCTCATGTGAAATTTTTGCTGAAAGAAGAAAGAAATGAAGTAATAATCTGAAACCTTGAAGATTAAGATAGCTTGTTCAAAATGAGGGACTGAAGGGATTTACTATCTAAGAGGGAAGTGGGCTTATAAAATTAAAATTATCTCTTGAAAAAAAGTTTGGAAGTAATTTTAATTCTTATCTTTAGTTTTCCTTCCTTCCTTCCTTCCTTCCTTCCTTCCTTCCTTCCTTCCTTCCTTCCTTCCTTCCTTCCTTCCTTC
>JANHFL010007485.1:39057-51624 GCA_032468155.1 Oxyrhabdium leporinum
GAGCGGTCGGAGAGAAAGGAGGAGAACCACCGCAAAACGGTGCCTCCCACACCCAATCCCTCCAACCGCCGCAGCAGTTTACTGTTTGGATGAATAACTCAAGATGGCGAACATATGTAATAATCCTTCCTCTTATTATTTTCCCCCCAACAACCCTGTAAGATGGGTTGGACAGAGAGAAAGAGAATAACAGTGTGACCAGCTGAGACCAGATGGCTTTCATGTCTAAGGTAGAACTAGAATTCACAGTCTCCTGGTTTCTACGCCTTTCTAACACCTTAATGCTACATCAAATTGACTCTTAGAGTTACAAGCCAAGCATTTTTTTTCATAGCAGGAATCTCCTGCTTTATCCCTTCTAGGATTTTCCTTCCCTTTTGTATAACCAAGATGCAGTTCCCTTGCCATTGTATTTATTCCTTCACTGCGGAACTCCAGAGGAAGAGCCAAGCCAAGAAAGGGGAGATTAACAATAGTTTGAAACTGTTGTTAAGAATAAATAGTAATGGATGAAGCTGACAGTTGTATGGAGGTGCCCTATGTTGCAACATTGATCACATGCACTCTGGCAGATGCTGTCGAATTGCAGCACTTTGTTTAAGATAACAAATACATGTTCAGTTGTTGCCACACTGGCCTCTTCCATCACACAAACATACTATTTTTCACACACACACACATAAATACAATCAACCTGTTTCTATTCCACTGAATCCTTAGAGACCATCTACTGTACATGTTTATATTAATGTGATAAATCGTTCCTGGTTGCTGTGGGGATATCTCCATTTTAATGTATTTTTTTATTGCAAGGTAGGAAGGAAGGAGAGGAGGGGAGAGTAAAAAAGGAACAAAGAAACACCAAAAGGAAAAAGAAAAATGTGCAAAAATATGCTATAGTAAAAAGTTTAATTTTTAAATACTATACAATATTGAACAATATTGACCAGTTCTTCCATTGCACTCATATTCAGCTCAAAAGTGTGAGCACATATTATTGGTACAAGATAGTAGATCTGTAAAGGTATAACCTTTCCATTTTATTTTTCATGTACAGTTCAAAATCATTTTTATATTGTTATAATATAGTACTTTTCTTCAAACCATGGTAACAAGCATGAATATTAAACTAAAATAGCAGCACAGTACAGCAAGACCATATCATACACTAAATCTTAGTGTCACATCCATTATTTTAAATGTCCAGCATGAAGGAATGACACCAGACCCCTTCAAAAGATCCTCTGAGTATCAAACATGAAACTTGAAAATCTGATATAATGGTTAAAGTGCTTTATTAGATAATAGGAGACTGTGAGTTTTAGTCCTTTGTTATGCATGAAGCCAGTGGGGTGACTTTGGGACAACTACTCTCTCTCAGCCCAACCCATCTCACAAATTGTGTCATGGAGAAAGTAGTACTGAGTTATGTTACACATTAAAAAAGATTAAATCTAAATTAATAAAGATAGAGCAAAAATTTCAATTATAAATAAATACAAGAGGTGATAAATGACAACCTTGATGAGTTTCATAAGACGTCTTAATAAATGAGGTGATAATTCTCTTTGTAAAAATACCGGTGGAAGAATTAGAATGCCATATTTTCATGTAATGAATTTTGAAAAAGGGAGGAAATCCGTATTTAACCCAAACTTCTCCATAAATGGGTGAATATTCCTGCTGGATCCCTCCTTCAGCTAAATCTCTCCTGCTCTGAAACTGTGTAGTGAGTCAGATCTTCTGGAGGTAACAGCTTTACATTAGCTTTGCCTCTGTTAGCTTCTTTCACCGTTATTAATATTTGTTAGGAGCAGCTGCATTAGCTCATCAGAAAAATCTCTACAGAGAATGTTTTGTTTTTATTCCCCAGTTCTGTTTTCCTTACATACTCCATTCCCATTTCCTTTTCAGCACTATCCTTAATCTCCTACAGCTTTTAACTTTCATCCACGGATATGCCTCAGTCTGGTCATCCACACAGCTCAGAGGCATCTGGGGTTTATTCATTCATAAAAAAGCCCTAGTTGTACTCTTTCTTTCCCTGCTCTGCCCAAATACTACATCAACCAAAACAGGAAATACAGGGCTATGCTTTGAACTGTATTTGGTAATAATTCTCTGGTGAGCTCTTCATTACATTTGTAATAAATCCATGTGTCCAGATTACTTTTTATAAGTCTGGAGTAAAATTTAAAGGGCATAGGGGTGCTTTCACTTGACATCACAGAAAAGTGGGGACTATTTGTTTATTTTCCCAACCTAAGAGGCAGATGGTAATTTATTCATCAGAATTAAGAAAATCTAGTGACTACTTTGCATGCCAGCCATGCAAAGTAGTCAATAGAATTTATTTTTTTAATGTCATTCTTAATACTTTAACAAATGACTCAAGGTGGCAAATATGATATACCTTCCTCCTCTTACTTCCCCACTCCTCATAACAACCCTATGAGGTTAGCTGGACTGAGAGACATTGACTGGTTCGCAATCATCCAGCCAGCTGTCATGCCTAAAACAGGACTAGAACTCACAGTTTTCTGGTTTCTAGCCTACTGCTTTTTTTAACCTAGGACATGATGGCTCAGCAGTTAAAGAAACTGAGCTTGTCAGCTGGAAATGCGAGTAGATAAATACAGATAAATACTGTAGGTACCACTTCAGTGGGAAAGTAACAGCATTCTGTGTGCCTTTGGTGTATAATCCTGCTGGCCATATGACCACGTCTTCGGACAATGCCAACTCCCTCAGGTAGGAAATGGAGATTATCAGCGACCCCTAGAGTCGGACATGACTGTAAAGGAGAAACCTTTCCCTTAACCTTAGTGCTTTAACCACTAGACCAAACTGGACATTCAATTTCCTTTGAATTAAAAATAATATATTTTCTTTAAAAAAAAAGATTTAATTTCCTTAGAATCAAAAACTAATTATTTAAGACAATTATCAATGTTTCTTGTCTACTGGAATTAATAGATAAGTATAGAGTTCAGACTATTTCATTGGAATGAATTCAGTGTTGCAATTCAAGCTTTACCCCAGTTCCCCCACTGCCTCCTTGCTATTATTACAATGTTATTCCTTCCCAGGAAGTTACCATTAGATAGGAGAGAGCTAGTTCCTAAATCTGAGCTAATCTCATTATAACAACTGATGCAGTTGCAGCAGAGATAAATTGGAAATGTATTGAAAATAATGTTAGTTACTTATAATAGCATGCTTATTAACTTTCTAACCTAAATTTTTAATCTAATCCAGTTTCAAGAATGCTATGACATATGTGTATTACTGTATTTGCAAAAGTGCTTGCATGTTTATAAGTACTTCATTATATAAACTCCTGCTTAAAGAGACATACTACTTATCTGCAGGTGTATGATCAAAGTCCAGGGTGATCATCTAAAAAGATGACGTTATTCTGTTGTTGTTTTTTAAATCAAAGAGAAATGTTATTAGGATTTAAATATGCTCAAAAACTTTCCTCTCAATTTTGACTATATTTTACTCCATTTTTATACAAGAATAAAAACAATAATAACATAGGAATTCATTGTGTATTTTTGCTACCATACATATTTTCCTTTTTTTCTTGCAAATGATTTTCCCCAATGCTTACTTACTGCTAACATATGTTATTTTTTTAGTTGCGATCTCCACTATAAAATTTATAAAAGTATGACTATTCATCATAATGGTGTTTCAGTTGACTTTTTTTTTTCAAAATATGATACAAATGTATACTTCTTCCATATATTTCAGCAGATGCAACAGCTTTTTTCTATTCTGAATTGCCACTGTACAAGCTCACATTCCCTTTCCTAATGTGAATTTGAACACTATACATGATTTTCTTTTTTTTTCCCCTCAATAACAATGGTTCCACAATTCAGGATGGCAGAGAGGGAAGGACTGCATGCAAATGCTGAAAATTTCAGGATCAGGAGTAATTAAAAAAAATAAATAAGTCAAAATGACACAGCAAGCATGTCATGAAATGCATCTAAGAAGGGGGCAAAGTTTTGACTGCGTGTCATAACTGTCATTTTGACTTTTTTGACCACTTCTGTAAAACTTTTCCTCTTAATTTAAAGTTGAGTTTGATTTGTTTCTATTGGCCTGAGGCATTTATGGATAGCACTCTTCATCACCCTAAGATTTTTCCAAACATGTTCATAATTACACTTCAGGTTTGAAAAACTTATGATCCACCCAGAAAAAAAAAAGTTTGTTAGCCACATACTATACTGTGCCAGATATTTATTTATAGGTCCCAGCTAAAAAGAAAAATAGACATCTTTAGTATATTTTCATAAATAGCTTGGTAGATCCAAAATTATACAGGCTTGCAACAGTATTTCCTTTCATGTTTCTGATTCCTTGAACCACATAACCATTTAAAATTTCACCATGAATATGGTTTGAAGGACACATTGCCTGAAAAAATCATCACAGGAGAATATATGTTTTTTTGTTCAAACCATAGTTATTATTTGATAGATTGACTAAGTGTCATCAAGGTGTTTTCGGTTCCCAGTGACCACGTAGATAGCTTTTTCTCCAAGATGATCTATCCCTAACCTGTTCTTTTAACACATCAGAAAGCCACACACACATGCACATACTACACACACACACACACACATATATAGAGAAAGAGACGAACACCCGAATATACCCATAGCCACACAAACACACAGAGATACACAAGCCTGTAACATTAATATCTGGATTTGTAGATATATTTATTGAGTCTATATTTTTTTTCTTTTGGGGGAATGAGTCCACTTGTAGGGAAAAGCATTAAGAAGTTATTCATACTTGAGATGGCCTAGTCTCTAACAGATTCCCCGATGTTTGTCAAGTTCCCATTGCAACGTACTGCCTCTCTGCTACCTCTTTTTAACTCTTTTTACTTTATTTCCATAAAAACTGGTGACCCACCAGGTACTAAGTGTGTGTGTGTGTGTGAGAGAGAGAGAGAGAGAGAGAGATTTAGAACAAAGCACAAATCTTTTCTGACAATGTCAAAGCAAATATAGTTGAATAGCAAGATATTCCTGATTTCTTTTCATAGATGGTCCTCGGGCAAAACATGAGTGAAGAGAGGAGCTCTGCTCTATCCCTTGAAGGTCAGAGAACTGGCTATGACAGAACAACCAAGAAGTAAATCTGAAAGGATGTCACAGAGAAATTTCTGCCTCCAGCACCCCAAAGTGCCAAAACAAGACTACTGGTGACAACCGATATATTGCATACAGCAATGGCACACTAGGGAATGTTAGCGGTAGACCCATGCACAACTCAATATCATTTGGAGGAAGGGCTTCAAACCTTATCTCTGTGCATCACCCCTCAACCATTCCAGATAGCAACACAACCATTTTGCAGACTTACGGGTGAGCCTGAAAAGGGTGCCACTGCTGTAAAAGGCACAGTCACTTCAATAATGTTTCTTAAATAAGTGGCATGTTTTCTTTTTAAGGCTTGACAAGGAATTAGATGTGCATAGGAAAGCCAGAATGAAGTAGTAGTAATAGTATCTAAGCCCTAAAGTAGCATTGATAGTCTTCGACTTATGACTGTAATTAAGCCCATAATTACAGTTGTAAGTCATAATGAAAGTAAGTTGAGACATTATGTGACCGGGGCTGATTTCACATCTTCTTTTGTGGTGGTCATTAAGCGAACACAATAGTTGCTAAGCAAGTCCATTTTCATCAATGGCCATTTTTTTGCTGGAAACCAGAAGTAAATGCTGGAAACCAACTTTTTTTTTTCAATTCGTGGACATGTGACCATGAGATGCTGCAAACAACAATAAGGTGAGCTGATAGTCAAGTGCTCAAAATACGATCACATGACTTGGGTGGGGGTGTGTGGCTTCATAACTTCAAAAAAGGATCATAGAATAAATAGCTCTGGAAGGTCCATCACAACTTCGAAGCATCATTAAGCAAGTGGTTGTAAGTGGAGGACTACCTGTATTGAATGTTACTCCTACAACAACCTCAAGAATCAAATACGCCTAGTCCTTTGCTCTTTTTAGCATTGCAGCAACCTAGAGATAGAATTAGAGGTGAGGTGATCACTACAAGAATTTAAACCTAAATCTCCTTGCTTCTAGATTCAAATTTTAACGATTAAACTATAGTATGATAACGTCTAATATGATAACTTCCAACAGCTCTCACTATATGTAGGTAATATAGTAATAGATGATTGAGTAAGATGATATATTTGCATCATGTACTTAACAAGCAAGCAATAGTGAGCAAAGTCATGCTATATTCTCTATGGATATATATTGGAACTGTCTGTAGAAGAAAGTCTCTACATGTGGGCATCTGTTTGAGAAACCATCCACTTCTCCCCTGCAGAAAGCTATGCTGAACTCAAATTTACAAGTGGGAGGAGCTGCACATCACTACTTGCTTTTATTACTACAGGTAAACTTATTCTGCAGGCATGGGAATAATAAAACACTTGATCAAAGAAGTTGGGTAAATAGAAAAGCCCATCAAGCAATTACATTGTTGGGTTCCTATTTACATTACTTTTAACAAGGAAAAGATTTATGTGGGAATACTGTAGGAAGGGAGATACGAATCCTTCCCTATATTTTGTTTTTTATGCCTTTTTGTCAGTTTTGACTCTTGGTGACAAGCCCATGCAGTTTTCCCATGCTTGTTCCAACATTTTTGGAAACTGTTTGCCATTGCCTCCTTCCTAGGACTGCAGGAGAGTGACTGGTCTAAGATCACCCAGATGGCTTTGTGCCTAAGGCAGGACTAGAACTCATGGTCTCCCAGTTCCTCGTCTGGTGCCTTTAAATATTACATCAAACTTGATCTCTAACTATAACATATAGATTACAGAAAATTCCTATGCCCAGAACGCATAGTAACTTATAACATACATTTATCATAGTTTATGAATAGCAGGCAGTTGTAATTTTATCTCCTGTGATTTTGTCTAACCCAATTTGAAAGCTATCATTCTTTCTTGTGAAGGTAAATTTCACATGTTAATAAATGAGTTGTACAATTCTTTTTTGTATTCCTTTCTCCACAGGGGATTTGCTGCTGTTCAAATGTGACATTTTAATGCTTATTACTCCAGTCTGGGGATATCCTACAGTATGATGATAATCCAGGTATCATTTTAACCTTTGACATTTCGTTGTTCCCTCAACTCAGATTATTTGTGAAGAAGTGAAAAAGGCTTTGTGATAATACAGGCTGTTGGGGAATTCCAAAATGCATATTCTCATAGCAAGATTCTTATATTTTGTATATTGGTGTTACTGTAAGGCTGAATCTTTTGAATTTTGCAGAGTAATTACAATGACACAAAATAGTGTTTATTTTTGACTTGTCACAAGAGCGTGGCACAATGTAACATCTGTATCTCTCTGCTTTGCCAGCTTTAGGGAAAGTGGATTGTATATATTATTCTAATAGTTTCTATATATTCCCTTCTGCAACCACTAAGCACCAGGACTTGATGGCTCATAAATTCAGATGTAGCCATCTGAATTGCAATGGTCCATTAATTCAATTCCCAATGGAAGGTTTGAACCTCCTAGAAGAACATCTGGTTATCTATGTCTGATGAGTTCTAAATAGAATGAAACTTGTCATACAGAGCCAAACCACCTCCTGGTAGTCAGTGTACATTTTGACTAAAGGTATAGAAGTTTAAGCATCTCAAAGTACAATGCAAAGATCAAAGTAGAGAACAATAGGGAGCATTACAGGTAGCCTCAATTTACAATCATTCGTTTAACAACAAAGTTATGACAGTCATGGAAAAAGTGATTTATGACCTGATTTCAGTGTTCTAACTATTGCACTACCCAGGGAGCCACATAATCACATGATTTTTTATTTCCCCTTTTCTTTTTTTTTGGAGGGGGTGGTGGTCATTTTATTACAGTCTTAAACTAAGAGTCGAAAATAAGTGTGCTTTATACCCTTGGAAGAAGAAGTTGGAAATCATTCTTTGTTTATATTTGTGTTTTTCTTTCTTTTTCTTTATACTTTTTCATGCGTCTAGCCTTATTATCTTTTTACATTTTATTGTTTCTTTTTGATTTTTAGTTTATATATGTGTGTGTGCTTTGTAAACTGTAATAAAAAGCGGAAGCAGAAAATCGAAGTGGTGCCTTGCTGCTAAACCGGCCTTCTCAAGATGTTCATAAAAATCAATGGTAAAATTTCCTATCATCTTGAAACCACTTAGCATAATAGTGATAACTGGAAATAGAGCAGTAGAACTGCTGTTCAGTGATAGTTATCAATTAAACTTGGTAATGTTTTCCAATATCTCTAAACCCTTGATATTAAACTTAGTTAATAAATACATGGGTTTTTTTATTTTTTAAATACCTCATTCAGATAGGTTGACAAATGCATTTAATGGGGAAAAGAAATCTTATAAAGAAATTTACAGCTTTCAGCCTTGCAGGAAGCCCCAGATGTCTTATACCACTTCATCAAGGATTATTTGTTTTAATCTTCTAGGTTGTAAAAATTAAGTAACATTATGAACAAAGTCATCTTTTTTTAACATTTTACTGTCAAGTGCCAGGGAAATTAGAAGATCCAGGCAGTTCAATTGAGTATAGACATTTCTTGCAAGTTTATGCTCTCTACAAGAATCTGAACTACTAGTGGTCAAAGCAAATTGGTGGTAGATAAGAGTCAAAGGAATTCAAAGTGGGCTGGACTTCAATCTCTTGTGGGCACAAAGTAACTCAAGACTGATTATACATTTTACTCCTCCTTCGGGCTCAGCCTGATCACCTCCTTCATTTAATTTGTTATTTCTCTGTACACAACAATATACTCTTCTTGACTGAACTATAACCACCATCAAATACAGAGAACAGTTGTTGGGATCAGCAACTCATTACTATTTGCCCCCTTTAGCTTTGTGATCCAATATTGCAAAAATCCACGAGCCAGTTTTTCTCAATACATTGATAAATACACAAGGCAGTTGTTTTATAAAGGAATGGAATTAGCCATTTTATTATCCAAACAAATCAGCATTCATCTTATCAGATATGAGGCCAGGACATCGATATATAGTTCTTAAAGCCATACCTAACTGATATATTAAGGGCTGATTTCTGGTTATTCTACTACTAGCTTTATTGAATAATATTTTTATATAATTTATACATTTTAGTGCAAAACACTAAAAACCTAAATATAAATAATGGAGCTGCTAAGTCAAATTCATCAATGTATCAGTGATATTAATAACTCATTAAAGATAAATATGGAAACATTTTAAAAGCATGAAGGATACAAGGAAAGAAAAAACAAAAACACCAAGCTCATTACACAAAATTTCCATGAAGGATTATCACAGAGAGATACACTGATACATAGATAAATTATTAAATAGTAATAAAATAATACAACCCCAATCTTTATAACTGGAAACTATAAGAAAAGAGCTGAGTTATCATATCTTGGCTGCCAAAATTTGGATGTCCACTAAATAGGAACAACAATTCCGGGTCTCACTTTGCTGTATCCTGCAATTAGGTGACGACATTTCAAAATCATTTTGCTGAAAACCAGCACTTTCAGTTTCTGCAAAACCATGCTCATAGAGAACTGCTGGTTCGCTTAACAACTGCAGCATTCGCTTAACAACAGTGGATTCACTTAATGTTTGCAGTGATTTGCCTAACAACTACCACAAAAAGATCATTAAATCAGGTTGGTCCCATTTTATGACCATTATGATATACCACAACAATGGGCAGCACAATTGGTAGTTCAGAGAGTCACCAGATGTCAACGCTGAAGGCAGCCCAACCAATAAAGGGACTTCTGCTGGCAAAGAGGTTAAAATCTGCATGACAGCAGACACAACATTGTGACTTGGTTTAGATTATCTTTAGTGTATCCATGCAACATTGGTGTATGTACAAAAGGAGCCGAGCTTCATTTATTCAAATTGAGTTTTAACATGTTAAACTGAATGTTGATTCCTTTTAACAGGAAACACTTCATGTGCATGTAAATTTAGGAACATTTGGAGTTTAGCACACATTATTTGGTAGTATGACTTTCCCAGATCTCTGGTCTCAGTTATTTTTCTGAAAATAGTCGCTTTACCTCCCTTTTTTAGCCACTGCATTATAGCAGCCCTGCTGCTTTCTGGCTCAGCTTCTCAGTGACCTTGGCGAGGATCCTGCCCAGCTGGGGGTATTCATATCCCTGTGAAATAAGTAGGATTTTTTATGCACAACTGCGATTAGGAGTATAACTTTATTTAAAAAATATTTTGAGAGCTCAGCACTTGACAGTTTGGATAAAACTTAGACCCTACCATGACCATTATAATTAGAAAATCACCAGTAGAATTCTAAAGCTCCTTATTATTATAAAACCACTCAATGAAGTAATAACCTATAAAATATTGGTTATATTTGATTTTTAATAAGTAGTTTTCACATTTTAATTGCTTAAAAGAGTGCTACTGCTCCAGTGCTACTATTCATGTCAGTATGGGGCCATGGATACAATCAAAATACTGGCAGGAATCCAGAAGGTATAGTATTCATGCTGTAGATACTTTTCAGAACTCTCGGGTACACACGCTGTCATTCTTTGAAAAAGGCTCTGCTTTGAAGAAGGAGAGATTTTATGGAACGGTATTCACAATGCTTGGTTTGCCATGGGAGGGGGGGGGAAATAACCACAAAACTGAATGAATAAGGTTGCCTTTTTGGGCTCCAGGCCCCTGATACAGGTTTTCGTCTACAGAACATTATCACAATAATTACAATAATCATTTAGTGCACAAGCGGACATATTACAAAGCTCCATTCTTTAAAGATAATTTCTTTACAATAACGCAAACTTCAGCAAAACCTTGATAATCGGATCAAAAGGTCTATTAGTTCTCTCATCTACAGGGGCAAACTCAGTTGTCTTTGTGAAGCTCAGGAGTGGAATTTCACAATTTATTGAATTAGTCCAGACTAGGTTAATTGAACTTTAGGGATCTATCTTGGTTGGCAGAGTTGTTGGAGGAGAGGGAGGGGGAGAGATTAAACTAGTAAATGTACAATCTTCTTGAATATTCTTCAGCATTTTTAGAAGCAGTGGACTATTGGGCACCATAACTGCAGGGACTCCTCAACTTATGACCACAAACTGAGCCCAAAAGTGAAACATTTGTTAAATGAGTTTTGCCCCATTTTATGACCTTTTTGCCATGGTTGTTAAGTGAATCATTAATGTCATTAAGTTAGTAATACACTGGTTAAGTGAATATGACTTTGCTTGTCAAAAGGTCACAAAAACCCATCACATGATCTAGGACACTGCACCCGTCATAAATATAATCCAGTTGCCAAGTATGCAAATTTTAATCACATGAACATGCAATGGTCATAAGTGTGAAAAACAGTCATAAATCCATTTTTAGTGTCACTGTAACTTTGAATGGTCACTAAACAAATCATTGTAAATTGAGGATGATCTATAGTAAACAACCAGGGAAAAATACTTTCTCTGGCTGAAATAGTGGAATTATGCAAAGGAAAAGGAATGTGGAAGAACAGTACTATGTAGAAAGGTAGGTTTATCCATTTGTAAATTGAAATGGGGAAGAAGGAAAAAGAATCTCAGATTTAAAGTTTAATATTCTTCTCAGAGTTATAAAAAGTACTCAGGTTTCTGGCACAGGATTTGTATCAGTTTCCAGTGATTCCTCAGTCAAAGTTGGGCCATAGATCTGATGTGCAGATTTGCAGGTTTGGAGATTATGAAAGTCTGGGAATGGAGGTGATTTAAGGAAGAATAAAGATGCTGGAAATGTAAAATGCAAGGTGAAAACAAGCAAGTCCGATTTGACTCTGTGAATCATTGAATGCTTGGGGTCAACAACATGATTAAATATTTTTATTGATGGCAGTTTCTAAATGGGGTATAAAATGCACATCACACGTTAGTTAGTAAAATGTAGAAGTATATTGCTTATTTTTAAATCTGAAATAGATCTTAAAAACTATTTGCTGACTTGTATGGAACATTTTAAATACTACCTTTATTAATTAAATGTCTTTGATTAGTTTAACATTCACTTCTGTCCATCTTGATAAAGCAACTTATCAATCAACTTGACAAAACAGTTGACAATGTATTAAGCAATTGTGAAATGTGAAAGCAAAAATCGAAAATATTCTTTTAAGATGCTTAATCTGTTGCCATCAGTTTAGCCCAGATTTATTTATTTTTTTAAAAAATTAAGGTGTTCCCTTTAGAAATACATAAAATCTGGACCTACTGGCCTCTTTGGGGATAGTAGTTTATGCTGAAAAGGCCATACTTCTAGCAAGTATCTACTACATCCCTTTAGTTGGGCAAAACCAAGATTGCCAGGTGAAATACGCACAGGAGGAGATGACTACTCAAATGCCCAAACCATTAACGTTTTCAAAGATTCAAAACAGTTCACAAATAGGGCCTAGGTGGCGCAGTGGTTAGAGTGTTGAACTGCAGGCCACTTCTGCTGATTCAATCTAGCGGTTCAAATCCC
>JANHFL010007487.1:0-19788 GCA_032468155.1 Oxyrhabdium leporinum
GAACCGCTAGATTGAATCAGCAGAAGTGGCCTGCAGTTCAACACTCTAACCACTGCGCCACCTAGGCTCCTATAATTATGCTCTGCTGTGGATATAGTAGCCATCAATAAAGGGCAATTAATAGATGAAACAATTAGGAGTGAGATCCAACCAGAAAAAAATACAGCAAGCAGTTAGAAATAATATTATTGAATATTATCAATTCTTTTTGTTCTAATATATTAGGATTTTTTTTTGCGAAGGGGTCTGTTTAAAAGGCATAATCAGTAGAAAAGATAATTTATTTTTCAGGAAGAAAAAACAGCCAGTTTCATACATGGATTGAATTCTGAGCTTTGCCAACTAATGCTGGATAAACAACATTGTTCACTTAAAACCACCTGTTACATAACACACAGCTTGCTTTTTAGTTTTTGGATCTTCATACATCATGGTTCCCTTTAAATATGCCTCAGTTAGCTCAACCAACCTTCTGTGTTTCATTCTCCCACAGTGTTCTTGATGAGCATTGCTCTTATTCTCCCATTGCAAAACTCCTTTGCATTAATCACCCTCCAAACGTTCCCTATAATTTGGAAGCCCTTATATGTTCTTCGAGGAAGCTTAATCTTTACCAATGAATTTATTTTGGATGGACCTGCATGAACCTATGATGATAAACTCATCATACGTGAGTTTAAACATTATTGTCTCCTTGTTCACTGAGTCTTATAGGATAGACTAAGAATGGGAATACAGTTTTGGAGTAATAAGTGACAACATTTCCCATCAAAAACTGGAATGGATTTGTTTCTGAATTCTGGAGGGGAGAAAGTTCTTCCTTTTTTTCAGACCAAGACAGATAGCTCAGAGTTGAACATGCAAAGCATGCAATTGAAAAAGACCCCTTATTTCCGGGGCTAGTGGAAGAGAGCCAGATTATTTTGGAATGGCATTTTGGGATTGCAGCTGAAAGGAAACTGTTTGTTTGTAAGCAAGCCATCCTCCTACTTTTACTCCTGCTGATAAAGAGAGCTTGATCTGCATCCTTGTTCTGGGAAACCTCCTGAGGGCTTCTTTGAGAAAAAGTCAAGATGAACTCAGATTACTTCAATGTTGTTTTTCCTAAACTGCTTTTGCGTTTTGAACTGTGATCAGTAGCAACCAATATATATAAAATACATAAAATATTATAAAATATAAAAAGTATACATAAAATACATGTCATAAAAGTAACCCGGGGAAAAGGTTGTACTAAGTTCTTTAAACTTTCCTTGATGAACAAAAATGTATTTTATTTTTATCCCACTTTTATTATTTTTTATAATTAACTCAAGGCTCTCTGAACAGGCATCGTTCCTTCAAGATTAATTTTATTGCCTTCGTGATGAAACTACAAATGCCTAATCAGATCAAACAAACCTTTGTGAGGCATTTTCAACTCCTCATACAATATAATAAATGTGTACAAATAATGGACAGAATGCAGCCAACATTTCCTTTGTCCATTTCAGCAGCACTCACTGGTTTTGATGAAAAAGTTAAATATTGGGTTAAGTTTGCAAACTCATGCAGACTGATTTCAGGGAATCAAATTCCACTGAATACAGGAAACTTTCTTTTTAAACGATATGTAAAGGATGTGATGATTAATGTATCTTCCTAATATCTTGGTTCAATCTGTTTAGAAACCCTCTGAATCTTGGTATTTCATTTTGAAAGAAGTTACTTTTAAGTTATCTGTTTGTTTCCCATAATTTAAGGGTTTTGCCAGCTCCATTAACTTTAAGATCCAATGATTACAAGTTACAACTCATTAAATCTTGAGCATCACTTTTTAAAAAAATATGTATTTTAGATCCTTCCATATTTTCTATCAAACAAGACACCAATATTCCCCACTTCTATTTAAAAGAAATAAACAATGGTACCGCAATTTAAAAATAGATGTCAATACATTTTATGAAAAGTCTTCTCTGCATCCAGTGACAATGCGGACAGAAGCTATTTGTTAATGGTGTATAATTTTTATTAAAACTTTTAAATAAAAAGATAACTAACACAAACTAACAAAGTAAGGAAGAAAAAAGAATGGAAAAATAAAAAAAGGGAAAAAGTGCAAGAAAAGAAAAGTTGAAGAAAAATAGAAAAGAAAGAAAGAAGTGGTTCCCAATATTCACCACAACAGTTATAAATTCAAGTATATTTTAACCTCTCTGCAATATTTATAATCACCTCAACTTCTTCCTCCCAGAATGAATAAGTTCCACTTGTTAAGGATATCCTTCTATCCCATATACTTTCTCATCTACCATTCCTTCTCTAGAAGATTGTTGAAAGTAGCACTCTGGTTTTATATTGCTGCACATCTTTAAGCATTGCAGCAGTTTTTTGTAACTGAATATGCCTGTCTAAGTATTTTCCTGCAGAGATTACAACATTCATAGAATTATATATACATCAGTATATACTTCAGTTTAAACGCTATTTCCACTGTTGCACAGAGAGAAGAAAAGAATTTGAATGTAAAAATTAAATGAGAGCATTAAGCTTTCAGTAAGCTTTTTAGACCTTTATAAAGAATTGCAAAGTATGAATGGAGCAAATTATAATGTGATATTATATTAATATATCTATGTAAAATATGGGGAAAATAGGTAAAATCTGGGCATATCAGCAATATGACTTTATTATAGTAATTCATATTATTAGTGTTTAGTTATGGTTCTATCTTCTTATTCTATCCTTATTCTACCTTGTACAAATTTCTGAAATTGTGGATTAGTGCTGAATTCTTGTGCTTTTGGTTTACATTACATATTTCTAAGAATTTATTCAGCTAAAGAGTATTTAAATCCATTAAAAGATACTCCAATCCATATCAACCTTACAACAAAATAGTTAATTACCCCAAAATAGAGGTCTTTGTGTAAAACTAACTAGGGGGTTGAAAGGGAATAATAACTGTAGAATAAACATGCATTTACAATTCACGTATCTTTAAAAAATTAAATCAAATGTAGCTTTGCACTGTCCCCACATACTACTTTTGGGAGTGATGTCTCCAATATACCACTCAATGGCAAAGTTCAGTCTTTGGCTAAAGAAAAATGATGTATCTGTACGGCTTTCCTAATTCATAGACACTTCCACATTGGCACTGTTTTCACTTTCCAAATTCTCAGGATCAGTTTGAAGGAAGATAAAAGACATCCTTGACAAGTTCCATGTCACATCTTCTTAATTATAGTGGAAATATTTCCATCAGTATTTATGCAAGCAAGAGTAGCATAATAAATGTTTATCTATGAAAGAAAATGTGATGGAGATTCAAGGTTCTTTTTTTTCATAGATTGTTCTAAAAACTTAATTGGCACCACATCAAGGACATCTAACAAAGCCGTTCCAGTTGTTTCATTACTATCAGAATACTCTGCCAGCATGTTTACCAATAATGTAATCCTGTCAGAGGCTTCACATTCTTTCATTAAAACCAGACTGTGCTCACTAAATTATGGAAAGTCATACCGCTATAAGCTTCATGCCGAAGTATTAACACTAAAATCAGAATAATTTAAGATGAAAAAGTTTTAAAATGATAAAAATAGCATTGTTACAATGGATAATTCATAAAAACATAATATCTTTCCAATACATTGGCACACTTCTGAAGCTTCCTCACAATATACTTTTTTCCTCTTAAAAAACTCCCCAAACCCTCTAAATGCTGTGTTAAATTAAATCTCTGTTTTATATCAATTGAAAGTGCATTAATCAGAAAAGTCTCTGGGAAGCTTTGAGTCCCCTTCAGCTGCCTGTGAGGTCTGTCGTACTGAATATAAACCATCCAGCAGCCGTCCAAACACCATCCTCATTTCTCCACTGTGTGTGGGACCTCTCTGGTAGAAGAGGCCAGGAGACAAGGCATACGCCAGGAAAATTACAGCAAACATGCCAAAATGTTGAAGCTGCTGGGAAGAACAATTGAAGCAGAGTTGTAAACTGAGCCTCCTCAAAACCCACTAAATTGCTTGGTTCCATTCTGGACATCCATTTTCTAAAGCCATTAATAAAGCAGGCTTGAATATATTTAAAGCAAAAGCAACCCAAAGGCAATGCATTAAAGCAATTTCTCAAATCCATCCAGGTTACACTGATGTTAAACAACAACAACAACCTCCCATTACACAGCTCTCTCCTTTACACATATCCAACTGTGACTAATTTACAAAGCCAAACTTTGGACAGATTGTTCCCAGTAATCCACACAATTATCTGTAAGAGGTCACAAACTAAGGCTTCATACCCCAGCTCACATAGCATAAGGGAACAAATGGGAATTGTGGTGAGCAGATCTCATGTATTGAACTGATGTAGAGCACATATGTTTTTCTACATCAGAAAACCAGATTTAACCTTAATTGATTTAGATTATGGCGGATACCCCATTAAGAATTGGACAAAATAAGATGTGATACTAAATGCTTCATTTGCTATTAGGTATTTTGTTTGTTTGTTTGTTTGTTTTAAGTACTCATTGGGTAAGGAGAATTTTAGTTATAGCATGCAAGGGAAGGTAGTTAACCATTTCTGGCCCTATTTTTTTCTCCCTGGGAAGGAGCAGAATCCAAAGACCGGTTTTCTTTAAAAGTCCTCCATGTACTGTAATCCCACCAACAGAAATTTGGTCATACACCAATTTTTGAGCACAAAGCTTAAGAACAACTTCAAAGGAAAGAGAAAGGAAAGAGAAACAAGCTTTTAAATGATTTGAAAGGTTATCTTATTCTAGAAGTAGGGAATGTAATATGTCATGCCAGAAACAAAGTTTGGAATTGCACAGATTGGGTGGACAATCAATAGAGTACATCAAAGTCCAAGTGGCAGAGTAATTAGGAGGAAGTCAGGAAGCAGTTAAGTAATACATTATTCACCAAGCATGGGGGATTTGGAGAAAGTTCATATCCTGACTTCAAATAGTGAGCTCCTCTGTTTACTTTCTTGTTTGTTAGAATACACTACCTCCTTGTAGTGGAAAATAAACAGAAAAAAATCCAACTGAAGAAAAGAGGATCTGGCCCAGAAGGGGTTTCAGAACTTAAAGGTTTATCCCTGTACCTATGTATGTCAAAGTTATCTTCTTTAAAAGGAACCACCAAAAGCACCCCTATCAACACTGAAAAGCCAAGCTACTAGTATATAGCCAGAAAGCAACCCCACTGCCATCTAGCGCTGATTATGTTATCTAGTTGGGTATCGAAATGTCTACAAGAAAACCATCAAGCTCAGAGTCACCAAGTTCAACCCTGAGCTACAAATATTATCTTCTGTTGGTATCTTTACATCTGCAAGTTAACAGAATGAGACAACTCATTGCACATGGACATGTGCAGGTTGATAATATAGTCAGCATATTCTGGACTGGAGCAGGTAGTTTTCCCCACATCTTCATTCTTCCTACCTCCGGCAGGAACAGAGTCTGAGCTAAGGAATGTTTATTTATTTTGAACCCATTTGCTCTGAAAAATCTCTGGAGTTGCTGCGCCAGAATTCAACCCACTTGGAACCAATGGTTGACAAGAATATATGCTATAGTTGCTCTAGCCGCTGGCAAGATGTCCCTTTGCATCATAATTATAACAGATAAAGTAAGTTCTGTCTATCTGTGCACATCACCATTGCTTTAAATTCATGGAATCAAAATTATTTCTGGGTTTCCATGGCTCTTAAGTAATGAGTCTTTCACAGATTTCAATCTGTGTCTCTTAAGAGACTGAGGGCAACAGAATTTTGACTTCTGTGATTGAGGACAATGAACTCTTTCATACAAAGGACATAATAACTTCCAGGTCTTTGGCAACCAACATCACCACAGAGCAAATGCTTCCATGCTCTGAATATTCATATTTGTAATTCAATGCTGCTTGTACATAAATACTATGATGCTTTAGCAGGAGGCAGTAACTACTGGGGAATGGAAAGAGAATTGTTCTAAGTTCTAAACTAAAGGCTTTGGAGGCTGAATTGTGTGATGGACAGTTGAGGGAGCTAAGCATATCTAGCCTATTGAAGAGAAGGATTAGAGGCAAACGATAACTGTCTTTCAGTACTTGAGGGGCTGTCACAGAGAAGAGGGAATGGACCTATTCTTCAAAGCACTAAACAACAGGACAAGAAGCAATGGGTGGAAGCTTGTTAGAGAGAGATCCAGTTTGCAACTAAGGAGAAATTTCCTGACAGAACAATTAATCAATGGAATAGTTTGCCTCTCAGAGTGCTGTGGGTCATCCATCACTGGAGGTTTTCATAAATAGACTGGACAAACCTTTGACTGGAATATTATAAGGTCTCCTGCCTTGAAGGTCTCTGAGGTCCCTTCCAGTCCTATGGTTGTACGTTCCATGTTTAGTTAAATTATTGTACAAACCAGGGAATGTGTAGGTTAGCAGACAATAACTGACCAGAAATACTCAGGAAGTAACCATGTTAGTGCAACAGGTGTGACAATTGGACAACACTAGAAAGTTAAAAGCTTTATGTCACCATGGGGTTTCCCAACCACAACTAATTTCCCTCAAAACATCTACCCAAACTCTGTTTATTCCTCTGCAGTCCACTTTGCTATACACTGTGGTTTGAAGGGAAAAAATACACATATGAAAGATAAAAATATTTATTATTGGAATTAGAAAGAAACAAACAGGTAAATGGCTGAGTAAAACTTATACTGAAAGAGGACAACAAATGTTATTGGTCAGAAGCAGCCTAATTTTCTATAAAAGGAGCTGTGTAGAGTTTTGCAAGATAATACAGAATAAGATACAAAATAGACAACGAGGGCTCTCTAGATTAATGACTGAATCACAAGGCACAGCACAGAAAAAGTTCTTGTGCTTCTTGTATATTCCATGATACTCTGAGTACTGAAGAAATACATCTGAAATAGAGAGCTGGTTTGTTGTAATGGTTTTCTGGTGCCTGATTTGGTTAAATTCTATTATTCTATTCTTCAAGGCAGTTTTCCCAAGATGGTGTCCTTCAGATGTGTTAAGGCAGGGGTGTCAAACTTTCATTATCACAGCATCTTCTTGTGAAGTGTCATGACTTTTTCCCCCTTTGCTAAACCAGGCATGGGCATGGCCAGTGCATGATGCATCTGGCCCATGGGCTGCGAGTTTGACACCCCTGTGTTAAGGTATAATTTCCATAATTACCAGAGAAGGACATACTGGCTGTAGATTATAGGATTTGTAATCAAGGCAACCTAGCAAAGTACGTCAGACCTGCACTTATATACTCAGAAATGTATGGATACTGTAATAATAGTTATGGGAATACAATGGTGTTTTTTTTTTAAAAGGGGGTTCATTGAGCATAGATGACACTATTAATTAATCACTATTATCAATGAAAAGTTGTTATCAAAGACTCAACACAGTATTTCATTCATTCATTCAATTTCTATAGCCGCCCAATTCAACCAAGTGTCCCTGGGGTAGCTTACAAGTCTGACACATATTGAAATGCAAGCTTGGGTGTGTGTGAAATCTCTGCCTGCTTCAACAAAGTGAGATTTACTAACAACTTATGTCACAAACAGCAGGTTTGTAGAAACAGTCCCTTGGACAGGATGGATGGATGGATGGGAAAAAAAATAAGGTGTGTCATATCTGACAACAAAGGGTCATCAGAGTAGATGATCATGATGTAATAGGAAATTTGATCACCTCCCTTGATCTAGATAAGAGAAGTGCGGTTTAGGGATTTTCTCTTTTCTTTTTTTGAGCATCCTTCCTATTTCAGTGGGTAAGACAAAAAGACTCATCAGTTTAACATTTTGTATAAAAGGTTCTCACACCCACAGTTGGATGATGATATCTCAAAACATGAACTGGAAAACAAAACGTGGGAAAGTCAACCCTGTCTTGAAAAAGAGACACACATTATCCTTTAATGAAGAAAATGAAATCTTGTTAAAGGATCTGCTTATAAACATAAGCAGAAGGCTGAAAGATGCCAAGGATGTAAGTAGTACAATGTCTCATCAAAAACAATATCATGCTCACATATAGTTGTCTTGGACAGAGAGATCGGATGGAGTTCAGCTGTTAGTGAATGCTAACAGACATGCAATGTATTTGAAAAGTTATATGTATTGGGGGGGGGAAACTGTTCTTAGAAAAACCTCACTTTTGTCTAAACTGCATGTTAATAAGAGAAAAGCTCAAAAGAGAAACAGAAAACTGAAGATTCCCTCATAAACCCAGAGACTCATTTTACTAACAATTGCTCTTGTGTTCCACAGGTACACAGGACTTCACGTTCCATGATCCTCCAGCCAATGAGAAACTACAAGTGCTGGATAAAGGATGGTGGAACTGAAGTTTAGAATCTCTTAAGTGCAGGATTTCAAATTCAGTCTCTGGAAGGTTCAGAGGATGTGGGGCCAGGAACATAGGCTATCTCCACATCTTAACATAACTGCCTCTTTTCTATGATTAAAGTAACTAACTGTCTACCATGCAGTCACTGGAAAGACCAAGGTGTTACAGACAGAGAGGTGCTCAGTTTGTGAGCTTTTACAAAGTACCTGGTGGCGCTCAGGTCCAAAACACTGTGCAGCTGTGCTTTCAACCAGTTCAATGAAAGCCTTGCATTTTCCCATCCAGGAACGATAGGGGTGGGATTCAACAATGTAAAAATCTTGGGTGTGACCAGGCAATCTAACTATGACACCTCTTTCTAAAGTGGATCACATGTATCATTCATATATAAGGGAGGTAGGCTTTAATTAGCAATAGCAATAGACTTATATACCGCTTCACAGTGCTTTACAATTTACAGAGTCAGCATATTCCCCCCAACAATCTGGGTCCTCATTTTACCGACTTTGGAAGGATGGAAGGCTGAGTCAATCTTGAGCCGGTAACTGGCCATACCCACCATTTTGATGCCATTAATTCCTCCTGTCAGTGCTCTGGTATCCAAGAGAAGAAAGCAACTGGTAATCAGATTAAGCAAGAATACAGATCACCTGTTAACAGTCTTCCTTGCAACATGCAATGTACCCAATTCCTATTTCAGATACTATAATATTTTTATATCCATAGCTATCTCTAGGCTAATGCAAATCTCTGTCCTCTTTCATCATTTCTTTTAGCGATGCATGTTCTTCCTTTCTCCATGTAGACGTCCCTATGTAGAAATAATCCTTTACCCACACAAAACATCATGTCTGAAAACTTGATAACAGGAAACTCCCAGAAATAGAAAAACTAAAACCAAATGTTCATTGGGATCATCAGAAAAGGGACTAAAAACAATATTGCCAGCCCTGTAATGCCCTTATACAAATCTATGGCACATCTGTGCCGGGAACCGAGTGTAGTTTTGAACTCAACATTTGAAAAGAAAAGTATAACTGAACTAGAACATGTGTAAAAGAAGGTGACCAAAATCATCAGTAGGGTTGAGCACCTTTCTTATCCTTCCTTCAGCTTAGAAAAAATAAACTCAGCAGCAGGGACATGATTGAGGTGTCTAAAATCAGGCACATGTTAAAAATTCTGTTTATTTAGCCTTACAGAACAAACAAAGTGCACAGTCCACATGGGCCTTTCTGCTTAACTACAGGTAGTCCTCGAGTTACGAATGTAATGGACCCTGACCATTCCATTCGTAACCCGAGGATTCGTGGGAGTGAATCTCGTACCTTGAACAGGATCACTTCCTCCTTTCGCTCATGCATTCGCTAATCGAATGCGAGGCTTGTTAAATTCACATGAGGTATTTCAGGGTGGGGAAGGCCATGGGGACAGGGATGGGCTGCTGGGGGTTTGCAGGGGTTCGGGTGGAGCCTTAGCGAAGATTTTGCAGGGATCGCTCAACCCCCAAATCCTACTCTTGGCTGGCCCTGCCCACCCCTCCTGCCCCTCTCCACCCTTCCCAGGAGTCTCCATGCGGCCCGTTGTGGATGCAGGTAAGTGCAGGGCCTGTGTGGAGGCTCGGGGAGGCGGAAAACGGGCCTCTCAGAAGTTCGTGGAGGCTGGAAATGGCCCGTTTACAGCCTCCCTAGAGCGTCCAGAGCCGGGGGGGGAGACCTGCGGAGGCCTGAACGGAGCATCAGAGGAGCAGATCCGTCCCTCCGAACCTCCATTTTGACCGGCAATGTGCAGGACGAATGTTGCAGAGCCTCTGTGGTTGTTCATAAGGCTGAACAACTGCACTAGTGATGCAAGATTCGTAGTTTTGGGACTTGTTCATAAACGCTAGGGGGCGCTTATCACATAATTTTGAACATCTGCTAAGGGAACGCCCATAACCCAGGGATTACCTGTAATAAGAAACAGAAAACTTTTTCTCACAACAAAAGGACATAGAGCATATACCATAGATGCAAACTTATAAACACTGCCATCCACTGGTTCAAGAATACTGCTGCAGTTGTTGCATAAAATACAGGTAGTCTTCGACTTACAATAGTTCATTTAGTAACTGTTCAAAGTTACAACAGCACTAAAAAAGTGCCTTATAACCGTTTTTCACACTTACAACCACTGCAGCATCCCCATGGTCACGTGATCAAAATTTGGATGCTTGGCAATTGGTTCATATTTATGACGGTTGCAGAATCCCAGGGTCACGTGATCCCCTTTTGCGACCTTCTGACAAGCAAAGTCAATGGGGGAGCCAGATTCATTTAACAACCCTGTTACTAACTTCGCAACTACAATGATTCACTTAACAACCATCTCAAGAAAAGTCGTAAAATAGGGCAAACTCACTTAACAAATTTCTCACTTAGCAACATAAATTTTGGGCTCAATTATGGTTGTAAGTCGAGGACTAGCTGTACACAACACTGTATTCCAACTGACAGCATGGAGAATGTGAACAAGGAAAGCAGGGTTATTCAATGAAGGCTAATGCAAGAAAATTTATACCAAAGTTTTCTTCATCCGGTGCACAATTACCTTGTAGAATTCATTCCAAAAGATGTGTCATGGCTGCTAGCCTAAATGGCTTATATCCATGGAAGGCAAGGCTGCTGAGAGCTAGTAATCTTAGAGAGACAAGTTACTTTTCACTTCAGGATTGTATGCTTCCAAATATTAGCTGCAAGGAAATAATGGCAGGAGAACAATATGTCTCCATCTCAAAGACGATCTAGTTAGCTGCTATGAGAAATAAAATGTAGATCTAGGGTTGGCTTTGCCCGGACACAGCAGGTTTATGGTAATAGCAGTAGCAGTAGCATTTAGGCTTCTATATACGGCCCCATAGTGCCTTATAGCACTCTCTGGACTTTACCATGTAAGCATTATTTGCATATTTCCCCCAACAATCTTCATCCTTATTTTACCGATGTTGGAAGGAAGGAAGGCTGAGTGAGCATTATGAGTTGCATTATATTCTTATGCTGACATTTATTGCAGTGAACATCTTCCATATTTGGTTGAACCATTCCCAAGATCACTTTTTTTTTTATGATTTCATTATGAAATAACTGCAAATCTGCGATCAGATGAAATAATGAAAGTGTCATACAATTTGTTTCTCCTTTCTACTTGGACCGGAAAAATGAAACTAGGAGCATATCAGTTTTAGCGGCTGTCTTCTGCACAATGGGAGGATTATATCATAAAGTCCAGTTACTCTCCACAGCTTGGTCAAGTGTTTGTTGTGGATGTTGCTAGAGGAATCTATATAGACAATGAGAGTTTCTCAGGCGTGTTGATGAGTCATCTGATATGCAGACTGAAACCTACATGTTCACCCTCTTGCCATGAAGTTGATGCTGGATAGTGGTTGTTATTTCAATCCACAACAGAAAGGTCAATGTATCTGTGACATTTTAAAAGATGACTTGGGAAGCTAGTAACTGATAAACGATTCTTCCATCCCATCCCTGCTAATTTTGGATTTGCGCTGTTTACAGATAGTTGCTGTAACATCCCCTGGTTCAATGGAAAAATGTACTCATGGAACGAAAGGAAGCTTGCGGAGAACATTTCCAAGAATTTGGCAGCCTGGGTTCAAATAGAGGCAATTGGATAGGACTGGTTATGTTCAAGCCCTTCTTACGCATAGGTGAATGCTATATATCTTATTCTTACGCATCGGTGAATGCTATATATCTTATTCATATGTAACCAGTGGACATAGATATAATGGAGCATCTTGGGATAATGATGATGCACAAAACACAGCCGAGCTTCTTTAACTGGTTTGGAACAATGGTTCCAGCCTAGGCAATGTTCACATTGTGTGGTCTTCAACTCTCAAAATTCCCAGCTATGGTCAGTTGAGGTCTATACATCTGGAATTTTCCTTAGTTGGAAAATACTAAAACAGAGATAGTGTTCGTACTTCTCGGAAAAATAACATTAAAAGAAGAAAATGTTTCTTTGGAAATCTAAATGGATGAAAAGAAAGGAAAGCACATTCTCTTGTTGAGGAAGGTGAAGTTTAACGTCATCCATTGGCAGTCCATTCATCTCTAAAGGACAAGTTATTCAATGATAACCACATATCTGTCACTTGGAAGCTCTTTCTGAGAATCAAAAAGCCATCCTTGGAAAGCAAGCGGGAGCAGAGAAGAATTGTGAAATAAGGGAATTTGTTTCTATTTAAATTCCTCCTCTTAGACAAGGCACTATCCTCCGAAAGACCCCTTAAGCTACCATTTTATCATTTGGATTCCATGTTTACCTTAACTCTTGGATTGTTTGGTAATAGAGCTTATCTCTAAATTCTGAGAAAATAAGATTAAATGTCCACATAAAAATTCAGGATGCAATTCAGTTTTCAGAAATAAGACATCATTTTACTCCCCTTACACTTTTCCTTGGGGGAGCTAACGCAAGTAAGAATGAACAATTGGACAGGAATTTGGAATACAGGCCCAGGACACATACTATGCCCAAAAAACAGCTCATTTGGCAGAAGGGTGAGGAAGAATATAAAACATATTTCCCAAAGCATTACCTACTTTAAGCATTGAGATTTAGTGGTAAATGTATACTTGTTTGAAATTTAGTGGTAAATGTATACTTGTTTGAAATTCATCAACCAGCTCATTCTTTAAAACTGCTTTTAAGAGTAAAGGAAAGATGGAGCAGGATATGATGCAGGCCAAGAATCTTACAACATTTGCAAAATGAGAATGGAAGATATATGTGCATATTTCCAGAATGAAACAAAACATGTATGTTTTCAATAAACATATGGCTAAAAAATAAAATAGATTTAAAAGAAGTACTGGGGTGCCATTTTGGGTGTGGAATATTGGAGGCAAAGACAAGGAGGTCTGTCATGATGGGCCTCAGGCTAATACTTTCTCAACTATCCTGGGAAATCAGCTGTTAAGTGAGTTGTGCCTGATTTCATGACCTATTTTGCTTAAGTGAATCACTGCAGTTGTTAAGGGACTTCCCTTATTCACTTTGCTTGTCAGAAACCAGTGGGGAAGGTCACAAATGGCAATCAAATGACCACAGGATGATGTAACCATTGTAAATACATGCGGTTACCAAGTACCCAAATTTTTATCATTAATTGTGGGGATGCTGCAATGGTCATAACTGTGAGGACTGGTTGTAAGTCACTTTTTCAATGCAATTGTAACTTTCAACAGTCACTACATGAATGGTTCTTAAGTCAAGGACTAATTATATGTCCATAGCATACAGTACTTACCAGTTACTCCAAAAAAATTACCTGATCAAAAAAATGAAATAAGATTAGTCTGATAAGACTTGTTCTTGACAAACGTGCTATCAGTTAATGCTTTCAAAGTAATTACGGATTAATCTCTTGCTCTAAAATCTTCCCTGGTGTTGAAGTCTGGTATCTAATTCACTAAGTCCCCCATTTCCTATTTTTGAAGACAGGGGTAACACTTACCCTCTCCAGCTCTGGAACTTAATAGAAATAGGTATTCCTGACAATGTTTAATTTTCTTTTGGAAGACAAAAGTACCCAATGATTGGAGAAGAACAAATGTCTCTTGGTTGTAGTAAGTACTGGGCATTAACAGTAGTGCTAGTTCTTCCTCCGAGAAGCTTCCATTTGCCCAGAGCTATTCAAAGAGCTACATAGCTGAATTTGGAATTGAACTGAACCTCCCTGGTGGAAATCCGATAACTTAACCACCACACTTTAATTAATATACATGAATGATATTCTTGATATGCATAACTGTCTATGGTTAAATAACTCCAGAAAGCTTGTTTCCAAGAAGTCTGGCCAACTGTAAGCTATTTCACCATTTACACTTCAGCAGCAACAGCATTATTGCTGAGGCTTCTCTGTTACAATATTATTCCTATAATAATGCTTTACAATGCTTTAAAACAAAATATTTATCTTTGAGGCACTTCCAAAGAAAAAAAAAGAGGTTTTAATTCCCTGAATTGTTATTGGCAGAATCCCGTGGAAAAAAAGCAATGAAAAATAAACACAATTCCCCATTTTAAGAGGATCAGAGCACTAAAATTTTCAATGCTACTCTTAGTTTCCTTTAAGAATCTAGTAGTAACTAAGCACTACACCTGGATTCATTATAATGAGAGAAAGAGACAAAATATTAGAATAGGAAATACTTGTCCAGGTATCCACCAATATGCCTTTCTTACTAGATTTCAGCAATGCCATAAGCCAAATGTACCATAAACAAAACTCTAGAAATATGTTAGTCTAGTTTAAAGACAGTTATGTTTGTCAATGTGGGATTGGAAATTCAAGCGCCACAATAAAGCAATACATTTATTAGAACCAACTGAAATGATACAGAAGCACACATACACTGGGCAAATCTACAACATCAAGTTCTCTAGAGCTCTTTATCAGCTCTTTATAATATTACAGAAAGTCCCCTGCTTTTTTCTATAATCATATGATGAAGAGATATGAATATTTCTTCCCTGCAGATCTTGGTTCATTTTAGGTAAGACTGGAAAGCACTCATCTTTGCCACCCTCATTTCCATCTGCCATTGTAAATCAGGGTGATTTTATCAGAGAATCTTCAGATGGTGTAGCAGTGGAAACTTCTGGAAACTCTCCAGATCATCCAGCCCTCTGGTTTTTCTAAGTACTTCCTAGAAACAACTCCATGCAAGAATTGGCAGAAATAATTATTTCTGACTGCTTCCTACTGACAGGATTCCAAATCATAGATCTATAGCAAGCAAAACTCCAAGGCAGGTAAATTCCTCAAAGAATAGCTTTATTGGATAATCATGTTGACACAGATCTGGTGAAAACCGACTCTGAAGGTTTCCGCCTAATTAAAAGATTTTTTTCCCTTTCCCCAAACAATCAGTCACATGGTCCAATCAAGGCTCTGTCTAGTTTCCGGGTAACATCACTCCTCTCTCTCTCAGGTATGAGAACATCTTTGGTTCCCAAGAGAAAGTATTTTGTTTTGGCTAAACAACCTCAGCTATCTCTATTCCTCACTCCCTAGCCCTCAGCTCCAGTGTGGCAACACTGAAGCAGCAAAATGGCTTCAGTCACATCAGCTTCAGGGTTGATACTCAGTGGCTAGTTTAAGAGCATTTCCATAGGAATCATTTGTACCGCTCTTGTATCCACTTGGAACTCTTGTGAATCTAGCAATCATTTCTGTTTAATAGCTTGAACCAATTTATCTTCAGCTCAGGAGCAGCCCAAAACAAACTATTCCAAATCTTTTATCTGGGAACCCTGGAGCTGCTGAAGACCTGTGGTAACTCAAGCAAGGAGTATTTTTCTCATCCTCCCAGTTTTTGGGTCGGCAGATATGAAAATCAACCATGGATCATTTTCAGACTGCTTTTGACAACTGTGAAATATGGAAATACTCCTTAATATGGAAATATGGAAATATTCCATAAGAAAAATGATTATGTGCCATTAAGTTGGTGTCCCTAACCTGGTCCTTCAGCTCTTCCAATAATATACTTATCACCACTGTATGGTAACTGAATCTATCCACCTTGCTGCTGATCATCTTCTCTATAAATATTTTTTTTAAAATACAAGTACTTTTTCTTGGATGATCTTCTTTGCCTTCAGGGGCTGGTATAAAATTCTATTCATAATGTTGTTGGGGGAACTACAGTATTTTACTCTGTTTTTCTGTTTTTCAGTATTTCACTCTGTTTTCACTTTTCAATCGGATCACTCCTTTTAAGTATTAGACATTTTTATGACAGTTTATTTATTTACATATTTTATTTATATTTAATTATACATATAAATATTTTTATTTATATGTCTTTTATTCCATTCCCTTATTTTGCAAAGCAGCCAGATTTTTTTAAAAAAATCTCCAGTGATATTTATCTATTGAAGCTCAACAATAGGACATCTTTGCCTTTCTTTAATTTTTTATTTTTAATGCATCAACAGATGGCAACACCTGGCCATCTTACTTAATCATGGAAGATAAGCAAATGAGTCTCGACTAGTACTGGAATACGATACCGTTGGGAATTCCAATGGTGTTAGCTAGAAAATACTACTGAGGTGTTAACCAGGAATTGAGCTTGACTTGAGAACATCCTTCCTTCTACCAAATCTCCAGATCATTCCCTTTTTGCTAGTTGTGAGAAGTGCCTCTCTTTTTAAAAATCAAGCAAAAATTTTTGGACAAGGGGTTGGAAATAAACAGGCTTTAACCCTCTCTCTTCAGCTTCAGGTTTAAGCTCAAATTTTCAGGAAGCAAGATTTTAAAATATCAAATTTGTTGTAAGAGTAATATATTCTCTAGAGGAACAGGAAGAATCTAACTAAGAACTGTTCTAAGTTTATTTTTTTTCTTCCTGAGCATGGAAGTCTAATTTATTGTCTTTCTACCCTAATTTAAATCTAAATTTAAATTAATTCTAATCTAATTTAAAGTTTAATTTAGTATGCTGCAGCTGCCAAAAAAGCCAACATAGTCCTCGGTTGCATTAATACAGGGACAGAATCAAGATAACATGAAGTGTTAATACCACTTTATAATGCCTTAGTAAGACCACACTTGGAATATTGCATCCAGTTTTGGTCACCACGATATAAAAAAGATGTTGAGACTCTAGAAGGAGTGCAGAGAAGAGCAACAAAGATGGTTAGGGGACTGAAGGCTAAAACATGTGAAGAACGGTTGCAGGAATTGGTATGTCTAGTTTAATGAAAAGAAGGACCAGGGGTAACATGATAGCAGTGTTCTATAGCAAATATTGATCTAAGGGGCAGCCAGGTCAAGTGCATCATCAGTCTGGAGTTTCTACACCCGGAAAGAGACCTAGGTCCAGTCCCCCCTTGAAGTCTGTTGGTTTTTATCTGGCACTAATTTGCCTTGAAAAGATTCTTGCATATAGATTGCATGGAATAAACTCGAAGTGGTTTTGAACTCTATCCTGGCTCCTGGTTGTCTGTGACTGACAATTCCTTTTTATAGCAATCATAGGTGATGAGACACTAAGAGAGACTGACCCAAGACATCCCACAAGCTTCATGACAGTTTTGGGATTTCAAGTAAATTTTCCCACATAGAGTTCAGCATTCTAACCTCAAGACCACGTTGATCTGCAATAAGCGATGTTGTTTTCTCTTTTTTTTTTATAACCATCTTTGACCTCAGTGATAATTTTCAGGGGGTTCTCTTGCCAAGTTGATTTTTCACCCACCTAATCTCAGTCCCACAGCCCTACCCTCATGTGAGGATATGTTCCTTCCAAATCAGGGAGGGAGAGACTGGCAAAAAGCCAAGCAGCTGCATTTGGTAAGAACAGATTGTAAATCACAAGGCAGTAGGAAGTCCAGAAGGGAAAGGGATTACAGTAATTGTGCCTGGATATAATAAAACTAGAAATTAATTTCTCCAGATCCTTTTGTCCTTTCTGTACATCTTTGTGGCTTTACAAGCAAATAGGAAATAATTCTTATGCGAATCACCCTTGCGCAGTGGTGGGCTGCAACCGGTTTAACAACTGGTTCTGTGGGCATACACGCAGCATTCAAAATACACCAATTTCAAGCTCTACAGCTTACCTTCAGTCCCGGTAACTAAAACAGCTGAGGCGGGGAAATCCACTGTGCTGCGTGAATCAGCTGAGCTGAAAACCGCAGAAATATAGGACAGGATAGGGCAGGGGCGGGTGGGCTGAGCCAGCTGATCATCAAGAGATACCGGTTTGCTAGAACCAGTCTGAACCAGCAGCATCCCACCACTGCCCTTGTGTACATGACAGGGCAAAAAAAGCGAAATGAAATATGTGTGAAAATTTAATAAGAACTTTTCTTCAATTGCTCGTCAAATTTTGTTCTCCGAACCCAGTTTCCTTGTATGCTTTGATTTGTTTCTTACTTTCCAAATATATTTCACATCATCCCAAGCCTGGCACCATCCACATGTATGACTTCACTTCCCATAATTACCAGCCTGTAATTATTATATAATTGCTGACTGGTAATTACTCCACACAACTGGAGAACAGGCTCCCACCAATTAATCTGTGAAGAATTTGTCTGCCAGTGATGATTAGCAACGGTGGCTCTTTAGATCCTTCAGTGGCAGAGAGGGGTCATCATGGAATTGGAGGAGCTGGAGAGAAGTCCAAAAGAAGAAGCTGTGATCCTCAAGCTCTGCTTGTGCGTTTTCTGTAGTTACTGTAAATCAGGGGTGTCAAACTTGATGTCATTGAGGGCCGCATCAGGGTTGTGTTTGATCTTGAAGGGCCAGGGTGGGCGTGGCTAGCCCAACGTCACTGGTGTTAGGGGTACCTGTGGTGGCTCGAGTGCTCTGCCAGCAAAAATGGGCTCTCGAGCTCTGTTTTCAGTTGCAACCCTCTGCCAGCGAAAGCTGAGCTTGGGAGGACCACCTGAGGCCCTCCCGAGCTCTGTTTTCACAGACAGAGGCACCGTGGGCAAGTTCTTTGCTGTTTCCAAGGTGGCCCCACGGGTCAGAGTTTGACACCCCTGCTGTAAACAGAAAGATACTTAATTTAAAGGGGTATTTTATGTTCTCCTCTCATTCAGCAAGCATTAATATCCATTCATGCCACTTGTTGTAATTTTTTTAAATGCTAAAAATATGTCACAACCAAAAACGTTTGAGAAGAAGAAAGAGGAAGTACACTTTCTTCTTTACTTCAAGCCACAATCTTCTGGAGAATGCTGGTAGCACATACCTGGTCTTCCTTCTCTGAAACATCACTATAAGCCTATACAATTTGTAGGGTTAACAAAGAGAAATTAGATACCTGCGACAAAACATTTGACAATTCATGAATCTACTGGAGTGCAAGTCTTTGACATGTATCCTTTTTGTCTATTGTTTCTTTCATTTTGCTTTCCCTCTTGAACCCCTGGTATTTTCTCCAATGTATTATATTATTTCTCCTAATATATGCCCAGAATCTTTTTTTTTCATTCCTTTAGTATATAGTAATAGAATATATTTCACTATTATGACTCAAAAGTGCATGTCAAGTATAACATCCCTACTGATATCATTACTCTATACTATGTTTGCCAAAGATAGTTCCAAAAGATTTCTGCTTGTACACTGGTATGATTCAATATTGGACTCTAAATAAGCAGGAAAGGAGGAGTATTCACACCCTTGAACTTTGGTGTTGGAGAAGACTCCTGAGAATACTATGTAACAGCAGGAAAACAAACCAATGAAGCATCAAATAAGTCAGAGTTCTTATGGGTTGTCACAGAGAAAAATCTACCAAGGTTGACTCAGCTTTCCATCCTTCCGAGGTGGGTAAAATGAGGGCCCAAAATTGTTGGGGGCAATATGCTGACTCTGTAAACCACTTAGAGAGGG
>JANHFL010007489.1:9916-50887 GCA_032468155.1 Oxyrhabdium leporinum
CATCTCCAATCAGGATTCTTGAAATAAATATTTAGTAGATTTGCTCCAAAGATAAACCCTTTTGAGAAGGGGGAATGATAATTTATTGAGTCCAGGAAATGGGAGGCAGAAAGTGACAAAAGTCCCCACCGAAGACAGTAATAGCTTTGAGGGAATCTCAAAGTCCTTGTAGCTGAGTCAGAAATGAACCAGCTCAGATCCTGAATGTATTGGACTGTGGGATTACCAAGGATTGGAGCAGTTTTAGAATCCCTGTGTAGAAGCTGTTAGTGATGAGACTGGAGGAAAATAATGACTTTATGTTGAATATTGGTTGTGAATTCTTGCTCTATTTTTGATTCTGAGGACAACACCCAAGATATTTTAAAATTAAAAAAAATCTCATAAAACAACAAAAACTGAAAGCAATAAACTCTTAAAATCATCAGAAATATGTTAAGCAGAGAATTAACATAATATTTTAGAAACCTTAAAAGCACAAACATTTACGATATTTACATCTATCAACTTTGGGAAAAATCAAACTTTAGGGTTTTGGATTTGAAGGCAAAACTAATGCACTAAATTTTAAGGGCACCTGCATAGTACCTTCATCTCCTTAAAATAACTGCAATTTTTCTCAAGATCGTACAGTTGCTATCTATAGCTGCACAATCTCAGGAACTGAGAAGTTTAAGTTTAGGAATTATAGTCAAGTGATATGTGTATACACCTATATGTTCCAAAGCATTTTTTGGTTTTGAATTCAAAGTATTCTATATTAGTTCCCCCACCAAAAAGAGTTATACATTATTTCTTCAAAGCAGAACTGAAGAGAGCATGCCCTAGTCCAGTGTTTTTCAAACTTGGCAACTATTAAGATGTGTTCAATTCCATTCCCAGAATTCCCCAGCCAACATGTCCACCCATCTTGCCAAAGTTGCCACGTTTGAAGGACGCTGCCCCAGTCATTTGACTTCAGAGGCAGTATTGCCTCCACTTCTGTTATTAAGATATTACTACCAGCTGTAGTTTAAATAGGTTTCAGTAGCTATACAATTTATATTGATTTCCCCCCCCCTCCCATTTGGTATTTTAAATGAGCAGATCGGAATAACAGCAGACTGTAAACTGAGTCAGATCAATATCTATGTGATACAATATTGTTAGCAGTTTCCCCAACAAATCACAGATGATCATCTTGTCTTCTCTATTATAGAATTATATAGACCCTGTTTATTCCAACACAATGGTTCTTGCAGTCTTATACAATCAAACTTTGTGCATAGATGTCACTTTCTGCCTCTCCCTCACTCCACATCTGGTGCCAATAGTTGGAATACAAATCTTTTCCGGCAAAGGGATAAAGACCCTGTTTGCATTGGCACAATACCTTCAGCCAGATCCTGTCTGGAAGGTTCCATATTTAGAAGGAAAGAAAACATATCACACCATAAGAAGAGTAGGACTGATCTCTGAGGGAAAGAATCAGCTCACCTTCTCCTTTGCTACACTTAAATGTTCTAATTTTACCTGCTGCAAAATCCAGATTGTTGTTAGGCAGATTTAAGCCAAGAAACTGACACATGAAATTACAGCTTTTCTATGTCATGAAGGGTCACCATTTTAAAAGGCTGAATATTTAGGCTGAACAATGGATGGATTGGAGGCCAGCTAAATGCTCTGCTTGGCTCAACAGGCTTAACTTTGAGCAAGGCCCCAGTATTTTGTGAAAGATGCATTGTTTGGAAGCATTTGAGGGGATGGACAACACAGCTAAGCCAAGATCTAGATATAGAATGATTTTTAAGACACACATTATACCTCAGGGCAAATTGGCTGGGTTTGGTTAGAAAGCTGCACTGTACGTCTGTGACGACTTACTGCTGCCATTGTGCTTTTTTCCTAATCAGAAAAAAAATACCACAGAGCTATTGGCAGCCCTGAAGATGCTCCCAAAATGGTTTCAGCTCAAAATGGCTTCAGGGTGTGTTAACTGGAATAGCTACTGGTTCTAACAGCAAAACAGGAAGGCAGGAGCAAAGGAGGCAGAAAAATAAAATTTTAAGAATACATGTACATCTCATGCAGTTCTGTGTAAATCATAAAGCAAAACAGAATTTTGGTTACGGAAAGGTGAGTGACAGGAAAAAAGGAGAGCAAGAGACACTCATGTCAGAATTGCCATGGTTTGTCGGGCTTTGTTTTCACATTTGCCACATTTGCCTTTCACATTTTCATTCTCTATTGAGCTTAGTTGAGATCCTCCACTTTTCATGCTTTTGTGAAAGCCAATGGTTATCCAAAAATGCTCTAAGGAACCTAATGGGCAACAATTCTTCTCTAATTAGTGGCCTGGATTGGCCTTCATGCTTATGAGTTCATAAATCATAGCTTGGAAAATAAGTGCTAAGAACTGCTCTTTTCTCCACCTCCCCACTTCAGGACAAAAATCCTGATAATACTAGTCAGTCCTGTCAAGTAAACCAGACAGGAAACACAACTAGATGAGCTCATTCTACTTTATTGTAAGGCTACATTAACAGAAGTCTGAAGGTAAAAATTTCCCGCCACTACTTTTAATCACCAGATCAGTTAGGCGAGCTTTTCTAAGACTTTTTTTCCTCTGACCATTAAGCCACTGGGGGCTCCTGCCTCTGTCTGATTGTTTTCTAGGCAGTATCTTTTCCCCTCATTCCCCAAGGACATCCACACATTCTATTACAAGTATTAATCTAAGGTCTGTTGGTTTTGATGTAATATAGAACTCCAGTTTACGAGAAGCTAGGATTTTTATAATGAAGCAGGAGGACAAGAGAAAACAAGGACATCATTCATGGCTTCATTACCCTTAATCTGTGGCTCTATTTTCTACACAGCAGTCTTATGGCTTGTATTGATTCTCTCATTACTTATACTTGCTGATTGTTATTTAAATAGGAAAGCAAATACTTCTAATTTCCTTAGTTTGTTGATATGGTTAAACTTTATATCTGAAATACCTGAATATTTTAGGTGAACTAATTGTTTAATGGACTGGCAGATCTGCCTTTTATTCAAATCTATCAGAGTCTGAACTACATTTCAAGAAAATATCATTGAGACTGCAATAGACATATCACATTGAAAGTGATATGTCTATTTTTAATCTAGGAATTATAAGTCATCCATGAACCTCGCTCTCAGAGTGCTGAAGATTTGCTCATGGGTCAGTTTAAGCCTCTGAATGACACAATGATGCCACGACAAAGTTTACCATCATGCTAAGTCCCAGTTTTTTGTTGCATTCTTGAACTTTCCTTCAAATGAGGAACTTTCATTTCAATCTATGACTGTCACTGCATAAAGAATAACATTTCATTGTGTGGTAGTACCACATGATCTCGAGGTCCCTGGAAGGGGCATCTGGCTTGCCAGACCTCCCAGCTCCTGTTATTTCTGTAAGATGGATATCATGACAAGGCCTCAAACATCTAACAAAAATAAGGAGTTTGATACCATTCTACCATATGAGCAGAGGCATACTAGTTTTGTATTTATTTTACAAAGAAAGCAGGGAGTTGGGATACAAGATTAAGAGGGAAGGATAATATATTCCTCTGATAATCTGATAGTTGAGCAATGACTTGCTGAGACATCTCTACTTAAGAAGAACTAGCATTTAATTAGCTGTCAGTTCTCTTTGAAGATCCTCAGTCAGCTAAACATTTCCAAAGTGTACCTACAGGTCTAGTCAAACCCTGCTTTGTTTTCTGAAATCTGAAATCTTGAATGATGCAAACATGGGTGAGCAGCAAGTGCCTTTTCTTTATGCTAACACGCAGATGCAGAAATGGGAGTCAGTTTTCTGATTGGTATAGGATTTACATTCGCATTGGAGTCTGAAATAAAACAATATAAACAATCTGCATTCCTTCACTGAAGTTTCCTAAACAACTTTATTGGAAATTAAGGCAAAATTAACCACTGCTATGTTTGTTAGGCTGATGCAAAATACATTATAGGATATACCCTTCACTGCTTAATTGCACCACATTCATGCCTTATTGATTATGAAGATGAATCTTGTATGTTGAAGCAAGTAGGATCTATAAAGGCAGCATCAAAATTTAAGGTACATCTACACAAGGAATATACATGGAACTAGCAAACTGAATATTCTTGAATTCACCTCCATGATTTTATCTTGTATTCATTAACCTATTTGCACAAATCAACATGAGACCACCAGAACAGACTGTCCACAGGTAGAGGAAATAAGCTTTCATTATCAGAGATTTGTGACAAACAACAGGGTGCAACCATTGTTTTCCTAATGTTCACTTTTCCTATGGCATAATGTGAGCCACATTTTAAGATAAAGTGCTAGCCTTTGATTTCTATCTTAAATGCATCGGGGAATCACTAAAAGAGAGTTATTTCTTAACAAATATCTGTCAGATTATGCTGATGATTAATTCCTTGTGTAATCCAGAAAGACAATACTTACAATATTAAGTCCACCCAGGAAATAATTACTGTACAGACAACCCAGAACATGCTTTTGTGAGGTGGCACTCACAGTACAGTAACAGTTTGCAGAAAAATCTGATTGCTGCATTTCTCACGGGGATAAAGAATTGGGTTCCCTATACAAATTATTTCACAAAAGTGTAAATTATATAGACATCCACCAGAAGAACTTTTACTCTAGGGTTGGCCATCCTTTGGGTAGCCCAGAAGCTACATTTTATTTAATGGGGGAGGTGGGGAGGTTGAGAGTAACAGTAGGCAAATCAATCGTGACATGCAAATAGTGACTTCTGGGTGTATATGTTCGTCTGTTTTAGCAAGATTGCAGACTAAGGTTTATTTTCTGTAAAAATAGGCAAGAAGTTATCCCTCTGTTTGTCAGGAGGTTGTAGCCGAATTATGGAGACATGATTTTGGGAGGCCCTGGGGACTGCAGAAAAAGGGCTTTGAGCACTTATGAGCAACATTTTTTGCAATATAATTCTAAATATACTTTTCCAAAATAAACCCGAATAAATTCAATAGCACATATTTTCCAAAAGAAATGTACAGTATACTTCATCCTATATCTAGCTCTTGCCAGTATTCTTTAAAATATATAATTTTATGGCACATCTCCATTTCATGAAAGTTTGAAATTAATAATGCATTATAAAAAATCCAAGATAATGCCCATTTGTTTTTCTATGCAACTTTCCCTAACATATACATTTCATGAAATTTTTATATTTGGCTTCCCCCGACTATATCCCCTTTATGTTCATTAGAGTCTTTATGTAGGAGATGACTAGGCTGAGCCCGAGGGAGGGTTCAAATGCATCATAATTCATGAGTCCCTTCATGCCTAAAAGAGATCTAAGTCCAGCTCATCTTGAATTCCTTTGACTCTTACCTACCACCAATTTGCTTCGATCACTAGTAGTTTAGATTCGTGTAGATAGCAGAAGTTTGCAATATACTCATTTGAACTGCCTGGATCTTCTGATTTCTCTGGAGCTTGACATTTTGTTCTCTACTATCTATGCTTATAACTGAAGCCTTAGGGTCAGATTGAAAACACAACTATACATAATCTTGCACAGTCTATTCAAATTGTCAACAGTCAATATAAGTCAGTAACCAGGAGACTGTGAGTTCTAGTCCTGCCTTACTGTAGACTTGATAGTGAGCTGGATGACCTTGGGCCAGTCACTGTCTCTCAGTCCAACCCACCTCCCAGGGTGGTTGCTATGCGGAAAATAGGACAAGGAAGGAGTATCATGTATATCTGCTGCCTTGAGTTATTTATAAAAAAAATAATAGTCATGTTGGGAAACATAGCAGGATGGAGGCTTCAAAAGTAGCCACCATTCTTGCATAGCTGTAAGAGATCCAGAACTGACCCCCACTCCTGGAAACTCCATCCATCCATTAATCATTATTACGGTCACAGACCAGCAAATAAAAGCATTAAAACAATAATAGTATACAAATAAAAGACAGACAGAATAATAGATTGTGATTGATGGTAGATTAACAGTGGGCAGTTAAAGTTTGTCTAATTTTACATACAGCATAAGAGAATTTGGCCACATTCAGAGAAGCTACTTCATACTGATCTGATATCAGTAATTGTACATAAAAAAGATCAGTATTTCCTGGATGTTTTATTAGATAAGGCATTATAAATTGAGTCCATGAGTCCTTACAGAAGATGCAATACAGCAGGACATGAGCTACAATTTCAATGGCCCCTTGTCCACAGGGGCACAATCTCAACTCATATAGTATTCCTTTGTATTGGCCCTCCAAAACTGCTGTGGGAAGTGTGTTGTAGTGCACTAAGGTTAATGCCCTTCAGATTTTTGGGATGGTTATTTGATATAAATATCTCACTGTTTTAAAGGGGAGAGGGAGGAGTTGTGACTGCTCAAAAAAGCATTCTCGGGAGAAGCCCTATCTTTTTGGATTTCCAGATCTTTATTATTGTTTAAATGCTCTAAGTGCATATTCATACCCCGTCATTAGAAGCACTTCCCTAGAGAAGCTAAGATACTAGAGTTTTTGTGAGAAGGTCCTGAACCATACTAATTTGAAATTTTCTTCTACAAGGAGAGAACTCAACCCTTCAGGGGAAAAGAGTAATTTTAACCAATGTGCAAAAATATAAATCCATCTGCCTATTTTGATTTTGGCTAGTCCTCCCTCCCTCCTTAGTACTGCATTTGGGATGCAGCATGCTACCTACAATATGGCTCTTAGGAATTTGGACTGCACCTGTTCCAGAGGAGTAAGGTCCCAGCTGAGCACCAAAGAGTAATTGTGTGCAAGCCTTAGCTGAATATAATTTCAGTGCTGCTGGAATATATACTGTGCTCCTCTGCAACCCTTAAGCTCCATAGAGTTTTATTTATCTGTTCCCAGGCTGAGGCTGACAGTCTGGTGAGATTCCTGTTTGATAGAATGTAATAAAGGAGCAAGTTTGAACCCTAAAATGTGGGTGTGTTGCTTGTGCCTAACAAGGCTTTTTTTTTAAAAAAAAAAAAGCCATTTCTTTTACAAACCAAAAGATTGTAGAGGTTTCCTGAGAATGGGCTCCAGCACAAATCTGAAAGCTCAGAAAATTAAACCTTTGGTCCTGGTGACCGACCCAGATTGGATCCTGCAACATTTTAACCTTTTTATTCATAATTAACCTACACAAGAAAGTAACATCAACAGAGAGTTTTACATAATTTCTTTTAATATGTTAGAGAATAGGCTAGTTCATTAAGATTACCACAATTCCACTATAACATTCTCTGCTAATGGTATAGATCAGGGATATCAAACTGGCAGCCCAGGGGCCGGATGTGTTACATGCAGGCCACGGCCACCCTTGGTCCTCGAAGGGAAAAAAAACATCGCAATACATTATGTGAGGGCAACATGATGCCACAGGTTTGACACCCGTGGTATAGGCACTATTAGTCACTTCTGGCATATTTTGGCCAGTGTCACAAACACAACCAAAGCCCAGTTTCCCCCCACCTCAAATGTGCTCACACTATTGGAAGAAAGCTGAGATTGCTAGGGTAGTCTGGAGAACCCTTGCAAGCCAACATGTTACTGCCTGTATCCCATCCACTCAGAGGTGACTACAGTATCTATTGACACATACCTATATGTGCATACAGCTTGTGTATCAGCACACCTCCAATCTGTGCAAAAACTTAAACTTTTAGTTTAACCAGACAGCTCAGACTGTAAAGTCTCAGTCTTGTATCTATTTAATTCAATTTCTGTATTTTAGTTTTGTCCTAATTTAGAATATAAGAGTTGAAACAGCATGGTCATTCTAAAGCCTGTAACTGATGGAATAAAATGGTATTTTATGAGTGCAATTGTTTTGTTTAAATCTGCCTCCAGCTCTATTTTATATCTAATATTTCTTAGTAAGAAAATAATATAAACAGTAAAGTTTGATTGAAATAGGGATGTGGCATTCTTATGACCCTCTAGGCCACTGGAAGTTGCAGTTGAGGCACTTCTGGAAAGCTACAACTTTATCATAGATTGGGGAGAGGAAGAATTCCCAGATGTGCTTTTAAAAAATATTCAGAAACTTACTTTGGAGATAGTTCAGAGTGTTATAATTTGGGAAATAATCCACAATAAGACTTGTGGCTTGATGGTTGCATAGCACAATAGCTGTCCATTCAGAACCGAAATTCAGACTTCATTTTCTCAATTTGCCCTTCCATTCTTGTGTGAAGTGGCTGCTCCACTTTATTCACACTGCACCTCTAACTAGACAGATATAGACACCCCCCCAAGAAGCATTCATGCCACAAATTATATTTTGGTTAGAGTTTTTGTGACTTAGGCCAATTAGCTGAACCTACCTGACTTGATTGTCTCAAAGGTGCTTTTTTAAAAAGGCAACTGGACTATGTTTTTTCTTGAGGAAGAAGACATTTCACTTCTCATCTGAGAAACTTCATCAGTTCTTCAGAGTCAGAACTGATGAAGCTTCTCGGATGAGAAATGAAAGGTCCTCTTCTTCAAGAAAAACATACTCCAGTTGCTTTTTTAAAAAAGCACCTTTAAGACAACGGTGACCTGGTTGACTGAGAATCTCCACAGAGTACAGCTGGCTTGATTATTCCAGTGTTTTATGCAAAGCCAGAAAAATGGTGAATTCGGTAATGGGGTTTTGCATCTTGTGTGAATATAGCACTGTGGTGTCTTTCCAAACCCCAAAAGCTATTTTGGCTCTGAAAGCTGCTGTATGGATGGTGGAATGCAACCTCCTGGTTTGGAGCACCGAGCCGATTTCCCCGCCCCACTTTGAAATCAGATCTGTTGAAAGAATTAAAGGGAACAAAGGGAGACGTTCTTTCCCCGGCTCCAGTTTGGGCGAGAGGATGCAAGCAAGCAAGAAAGCAAGAAAGCAATTTTTAAAAACTCAGGACTGGGAGGCGGGGCAGGGAAAGAATCAGGCCAGGGCCCCAAAGGCGCTGGCCCAGAATCAGCAAGAGAGGGTGCCTGAAGGCAGGAGACCTCCGGAGAAAAATTGGTTTCTCAGCTTCCCTCCCGAAAGTGGCCAAGCCCAGCGCCAGCAAGAGCCTTAAGTTTCTTGCAAAGCCAACGGCGCTCGAGAGAGAAGGCAAAGGGGAAGTGATCGGTTTCACCTCGCCCCTTGCCCTCAGCCCCCCCCCCCCTTCGGCTCTCCAAGGGTCTCTCCCGGAACCAAGCGCTGGCGGAGCTCAACCACAGAAGTGGCCCGCAGGCTTTCAGGCGCAAAGTTGAGGCTGAGAGGAGCCAGGGTGGGGGAAGTCCAGTGCCGCCCCAGCGCCCTTCTTTCCTTGGAAATGGAATCTTGGGAGGGGGAAACGGCAGCCCCAGCAGGGCGGGTAGGTTGGTGTGTGTGTGTATAAAAAGCACAAAGTGAGAGAGCCAGCAGCTGTGGATTAAGGAGCTTTGTGAAATTTCGTGCCTAAACGAAAAGTTTGGCAAGGGAGGGGGAAGAGAGAATTCCCTCTCTCGGCAGTGTTTTGCTTGAAAGTATTTGAAAATCCGACCAGAGAGAAGGGGCATGGATTTCCATGCCTTCCATGAGGGAAGGAGGGAAGGAAGGAAGGCTGGCTGGCTACTCACCTGTACTGGGGGCTGGAATGAGCTTCGAATCCCCTTGGGAGTCTCCATCGGGCGAGTCAGTGGAACGGCTCGGGAGGTCGCTTCGCACCTGGGACATCGGAAGGAGCCCTGCGAGGAGGAGACGCCGACGCCGCCCGCAGAGACACAGAGAGGGGCAGAGCGAAGTTCATTGAAGACGCTCCCTCTCCGGCCGGCCCACAAGACGCTCACCCTGGGGATGAATCAGACGCTTCGCTGGAGAAACCGCCCCGCGTCAGCCCAGGCTTCCCAAATCTCTCGCTCCCCAGATCGTCCCCCTCGCGAAGCCCAACCCGACGCAAACGCCGCCTCCAGCCACCTCTTCGTCGTGGTGAAATTCCGCAAGCCCACCGCTCCCCACTTCCCAAAACGGACGTCTTAAAAAAAAAACTCAAAAAAACCTGGGAGAGAGGAGGAGACTTACTTTGGGGTGAGTCTTCAGCCGCGCTTTAACCGGAGGACGGTCATCTCGCCGCCGCCTCCACGTGCAATTTTCTGCCGCTGCTCCACTCCGTGGCTCCTACCTTCACCCCTCTTGAAACAGCGCTCAGAAAACAAAAGCTACGAACTCTGGATTGCCTGCTATCCTTTTGTAAGGCTGTAACTTTTCTCCTTGTACACTTCTCAAAGTTTTCCGAAGTAGAGAAAACGAGAACTGGGGAAACGCGTTCAGCCGCTGGAGCTCTGCCTTGCCTTGTTCTTTCTAGAAAGTTTAGCTGCAAACGGGCAAGTTTCAGCCTCTTCCCCCTATCCTGTAAGCTCTGCCTCCCATCGGTTATTTTTTAAAACAGGAAATTGCATCCAGTCTTGATTACTCAGTTTCCTTCGAGCATGAGATATTTGGAGTCCATAGAACCCATAATAAGTAGCTTGGCACAAAGTTGTTTTTTTTTTCTTTTGAAGCACTGAAAGTAAACAAATGTGCTCACACACATCCTATTTTTCCCCCACAAATCTTCTTCAGCAGTTTAAAAGGGACAAGATAGTATGAAGGCAGTTTATAGTTCAGGAAATGGAATAGCCCAAATGACATCTCCAAACTGAAACATAAAATCAAAGCAGTGTGTTGATGGTGCTTACATATTATTCTTTAAAAAGCAACATGAATATTAGATTGCAGAATTATTTAGGAGTTAAATTTAAAAAAAAACATGCTGTGCTTTTAGTATTCTGCTTACCTTAAAAGGTTAAGCAAGACGACACCTGGTTAGAAAGGAGTCCAGAAATCCCAGGGCTGTAGGCTATACTGGGAAGCTGAAAAAGCATCTCAGAATAAAGCAGTGGCAAACCAGCTCTCTACTGTTGCCAAAGAAAATTCACTGATGCACCCAAAAAGCCAGCTAACCTATTTTCCTTCTTTGGCAGGTATATAGCTTCACTTACGCCTCTATATATTTGCTGCTATGCACTAGGCATTTAATGGTGAACAATGTACCAGGACTGTTAAATCAGGACTTTTAATAATAACAAAAATAATGTAGAATATTCTATACTCTATGCTCATACCTGGATAGTACAGAGCCCTAAACTAACACTCTAGAAGACAAAACAACTTTCAGAATAATCAGTTAAAGTAATCTCAAAGTAACATAATGAAATTTCATACAAACTAATATCAAGTTCTTCAGTCAGAAAAAAAACACATATGTCCTTGTCTTTGCATACCAGCTGGAGTCCATGGAGATCAAAATAAATGTAATAAATAAATAAAATCCATGGAAGTCATGGTAAGCAATAATTCCAAATAATTGATTAGCCCTACCTTCGGTGCACTTTGTTCAGTTCAGGAATTTCATTTTTAGAAAGACTCAAAAGAACTGAAATAGCAACCTCTATTCTTAGTAGGTGTAGTAGTTTTCCCTACAGAAGTCTTCCTTAACTGAATGACATGCATTACAATGTCCTTGAACAGGTTTTCTGGGAATTTTGCTCTTATAGTTTGGCAGTTTTGGAGGACTCAGGACTGAAAAGAATGCTGCACTCTTTTCCACCAGGTTCTTTTAACAGCTGAACAAGCAGAGGAAGTTCTCATAGAGCCCATGTTCATTAAGCATAGCATTGTAGTGTGTGATGGCCATCAGAAAGTTCCTGCCACTTTTTTTTGGAAGAGCTGATTGACTACGATGAAAAAGTTGATCTGATTTTTGATATCCAGCTAGTTGCAAATATGTCCTTGTGGGTGTGCCTTGGATTTTCTGACTACTAGGCAGCATGGGCTATGAATCACCCTTCAAACATGTCAATGCAGCCACTCTGGCTATTTCTTCCTTGTTTGTTTACTTGTCAGCCCCAGGTGACTAATGTCTTTTTAAAGGTACCTGCCTACTTATGTTCTTTCCTCTCCCCCTTTTTATTGCTGCTGGCTGGAGCAGGCAATTTTTGGAAAAAAAATGACTTCACATCTTTGAACTGAATTCCTTTCTTTATCTTCTCAGGGTCCTAGGGGAAAGTTTCCTGCCCTTTGATAGCTGTAGGAGGAGCCCAGGTCCCCATCAATTAAAGCATCTGCTTTGATGATAAAATATCAACTCGTCCCTTTCATTCCTTCTACTAAGATTCATACTTACAAAGCGGATAAGATAGAATCTCTCTCCTCCCCCATACTTCATGGTTCCTTATTTGTACTGAACCAAGAAGAAGTTCTAGTCTTCCCTCCTTTTCTGCTTGTAGGACTTTCAAGAAGCACTTTGCATAATAATTACTGAAACCTGCTGGCTCCTTTACAGGGGAGGGCAGAGTTTATCAGTCTAGTCCAGTCCAGATGAATCACAAGTGGATTAACTGGAATGTCCAAAGCTGTGCATGAAACATCCTCTATTAGCTTCCTTTCTATAAATTCCCATCAATTTTACCAAAATTAGGTATACAAGAGAGTGATTCCAGACTATAAAAAAACAATTTGAAAACATTTATTATAGTTATTATTTATATAACTTTTTAGAACCTTAGAAGGCCCTTTTTTCCTTGAAAGCACCATGTACAAAAATAAATTAATCTGGGTAGAAATCAATTTTGTGCAATATTTGAAGCCCCTGATAAAGATACAAATATATTTCTATTAGATTTCAGTTCTAGAAAAAGTCTTGTATAGCATTATTTCAGTTATCTATTCTTCCTTGAGTGATGTAAGACAATACTTCCAAAATAAATTTATTGATATTATACTGCAAATAATGGTGATAATGAAAGAAGGAAAAGAGAGCTTTGAGGAAAATGGCACAATATCTCAGAAATAGCGAGAGATTAATTTACTAAGTGTAATTTGCAAAGTATTCGGCAGTATTCTGATAGAAGCAATAATCAAAGAGATAATGATGATCAAAATTTGGGAAGTACAGTGTGATTTTGTGCAGGGCTGAGGTAGCTTCAGTTAGAGTTTTGGTCTCTAGCAGATCATTGAGAAATTATATAAATGTGAGAAAATATATTGCCTGACTAGATTAGAGAAAGGATATTATGAAGTAAATACTGTAGGCTTGAACTGTGAAGTTAACAGTTGATTGCTGAATATGGTAAGTGCAGTGCATAATGAAAATAAAGACCATGTGAGAATAAATAGAATGCTTAGCAAATGGTTCAATGTTGAGCAAGAATAAGACAGGGGTTAACAACACTCCCTTGGTGGTTTAATGATTTAGGAATAAATGTATAAAGAATACTTGTATTGATGGTAGAAGTTGGTTGGTCAGTCATGTGACTGAACTTTTGTATGCAAATTTTACTGTACTGTTGGCTGAGAACCCAAATAATTTGATATGAGTAGACTATAAGCTGTAATGACCAGTATGGCTTGCAAAAATAGTATATTGAAAACTAACAGGGGAAGTGAAGTGTTTGATTATAAATTATATAGAAGTGCTCTGTCCCCCAAAACTAGTACACGTAGAATAATTTATATTTCTTGATAAAAGAAGGAAAACAGATACAGAGATTTTAAAACATGCAAATACTGAGAAAGACAGTGGATAGTACGTAGCTCATGGCCTCCAATTGTCTACCATTATATCTTTACCCTGCAGTGAAATGAAAACGTCAGCTGTGAAATAAACAAACTTGACAGAGTTTAGTATTGCTCAATTACCTGGATTCCAAGAAAGAGCATTTTAAAGGAATGTGTCTGGTTAATCTTAAAACCCTGAAAATCCCATCTGCTGTAGCCCTGACTGCTTTTGGAAATTAAAAAGAAATTCTCAAATAATATGTATAAAATATATACAATGTAAGCCAAAGTGCCCAGATTTCCTGAGGGTGCATACCTTATTCCAATTCTTCTACTAAACGATTGGATTAAACAATATCACATTCTGGGGACTAGATGTTGTAATCAGCTCCTTTCTGACTTCAGAGATTTCCTAGGACGTTGTCTACATTTTCTGCACTAGATGTTTTTCTGGATTTAGCACCTTTAAAATCAATCAGTCAATCAATCAAATACTTAAATAAAGTGCTTTTTTCATTGAAAGAGGGTTGGAGCTCAGTTACAGAGTATTTCTTTTGCATGTAAAACACTCTAAACTCCAGAAGAGATGAAAGATGCCATTCTGTACCTCTAAAGAGCTACTACAGGCTATGTAAACAATAACCCCGAGGTCCCTTTCTCAGTTTATAGGGCATAGCCAGAGAACTATGTTGAAATGCTGTTCCCTGAAGTGGTAAGAAAGTAAGCGACCATAAAAACTATTGCTTCAGTTGCTGTAGCTGATGCTGCCCTTACTGTTGTAATGCAGACAAATTAGACAACACAGTTAATAGATTCCCTCAACTTCATTTCATCTCCCATGACGAATTGCCTGCTGGTAGGAAAGCATCCTAAGCTCTCTGACTAATATGGAGTGGAGTGACGTGGGATGGGTTAGGAGGAGGGTTGATGGACCCTTAGAATGGTGCGTTTAGGTATTTGACAAACTGCCCAACTTACAAGTTGCAGGCAGGCATAAAGGTACTTCAAGTCTTTGACCTATTAGTTGGACTATTTCTGAACACACGTCTAGCGCTCTAAAAAATATTACCCATATTCCGAACCAGTCCAACAGATGTCAGGTCCAGAGATTGGATGTGGGATGAAGCAGTAAGAGGTGATCATAATGGGTGGGTTGCTTAACTGGAATTGCTAAGGGATGCAGTGTTGGCAGCAATTCCAGTTCTTTCCTTGTGACTAGCAACACACAGAATAGGCCGTAGATGGTCTTGGACCAAGAATCAAGAAGTATTCTTCTACCCAAATAATAAAAACAGAAAAAATGTCTGTGGGCAAATCCTTTATTGTCAGAAACAGTAGAAAATCTGTAACATATCCAATGATGAAAGAACTATTTGCACAGCTTTGAAATTGACTCCTGTGAAACACAGGGCTAATGCATTTTTTTTTAAAAAAACCACAAACCTGTATTTTTAAACAGCCTGATGGGTGCTTCGGAAAGCTCAGGTCAGGCATGAAGCAGACGGTCGTCTGTTGTCTTTTGCAGCCCAAGCCAGAATGGGCATGCCAGACCATTCCTACTTACTAGAAAAATGTGAACAGACATACAGAACCAGAAGTGAGTATTAGGAGTTGGGCAGATCCTAGTTCTAACCAGAGTCAGCAAACACATAATCAGTGAAATGTGCTAGATTTTACACGTAGCCAAATTGTGCTAGAAAAAACAGAAAATGTTACTTTAAAACTGAGACAGCCAAAGAGGACTTTACATGGTTATTCCTGTGTGACCTAAAATGGCTAATAGGACATATTTGTGTTACAATTAAAGTGATGTAAGGATGAGCACATTGTTAACCAGATCTCTCTCTCTCTCTCTCTCTCTCTCTCTCTCTCTCTCTCTCTCTCTCTCTCTCTCACACACACACACACACACACACACACACATTTCTGAACCACCCATCTCCCTCCAATGGCAGGGTGTTGTCATGAAAATGCTTAAATCACTAATAGGGAAATGGCTTGAGATCTGAATAAGGCAACTGCATATGTGCCTGTAGACCAAACTTTCCTTTGCTGCATCTTACTGGGAATTCTAGCAGAGGTCTTTCCCATTACTTGCTACTGCAACTAGAGAAAATGGCGATCAGGATTCTTTGCCTGCAGACTGGAGTTATGACTGGTACACAATAGACAGATACTTGCTTTTCAAAAAGAAATATTAAATAACCGGGTTTAAAAACACTGAATTTTGATCCCCATACCAAATTCTACATTTTTATATGATGAAGGACTGTCAGTATACATGCAGCACTGTAAAAGTCACTTTCTATTTTGTTGAAATATACCTGACTGTTATTTCAAAACTGGAACAGCCAAAGAGGACCTTATATGCTTTTCCTGTGGGTCTAAAATGGTTAGTAGAAAAGTCTGTCCATGACTTGCTCCCACATATATTTCTGTTTTTGCCTTTACAGACAATAAAACTTCAGTTTTAGAGCGAGAAGGTTTGAAAAGATTCTCATATAATCAGGAAGTGTTCGAGATCTGCTCTGCTCTGTTCTGAAGTTTCCAATTGTTCTTGTTACTTATTTATATATATGTTTTGTACTGAGTGATATTCTTATCACCAAAAGTATAGATGTTTTTCAATTGATATCAAAAATATTACCCGCTGGTCTCACTGAATAGATTTCTTCCATCGGCATTAAATATTACCCACAAATTCTAGGTCCACATAATTTTCTGAAGTTGATTCCTTGATTGCATCAAGAATTATATACCATTCTGATCTGATCTGAATAAAATTTGCCTTTAAGTAATTGAATTATGATACTTTAACCAATGCTTTTGCCCCTTGTTTAAATGCATGTATTGGCCTGAACACACTGATTGCACCTGTGGCACATTATTGTGACCATGCATGCATGCATACACACACACACACACACACACAAAATGTGTGTATGGAATCATGTTCTAACAGAGAGGAATTTAATATCACTATAATCAAAGAATGAAGCGTTTGAAAAATCCCTCTAGCTGCAATAGAAGCAGACAAGGAAAAGTGCATATCTGGAACTTTTTAGGAGGATTTATATGCATATGCATAAACATGTTATGAACTGAAGCAATGTCAACAACATTGTGCAGTATTACATGCTTGAGTCAGGCTCCAACATAAGTGTACACATTTCCATCAATATTATGGAAAGCTGGACTTTGAAAAGAGCCACTTTCTTCACTGCTGCCATTCCAATAAATTTCCTGTCGTAAAAGTCTTTCCTGCTGAGTCAGTAATATATCATTTTGCCACATTAGTGCATAGGTATTAAGTGGGTGGAAGTGGATAAATCAGTCACTGGGAGGAAAGTACATGAAAACGGGACCTGTCTTGTGCAACTCTGAGCTCACCTCAGAGTGAGCAAATTGCCAGAAGGCTGAATGTTTAACAAGGAAAATTGTGGGCCAGGTTTCCTTGTTTGTGTTTATCTGGGTAGTACCCAGAAGGGCTGCTTGTGTAAAAGAACGGAATAGTTGGGCTTTTCTGAACATTTATGCCACTCGTTTAAATCCATCTCATTCAGTTTGATGACAGAAATGGCTTAGTCTTATTTTTTTTAAGGCAAGGATTTCACTAAAATCCTCATGGGAAGGAGCGACTCTATTGAGATGCCGATGGATGTATCTAACCACCGTCTCCTTCAATGTACAGATTTCTTTCCAACATCTTCAGTCCTCCTGGATGAATGTGAAGGATTTAACACTCTTTTCTGGGCTGTTTTGACCATTTATTTCTCAAGTGGATACTCTACTATGCTGAATACTGCTGAAACAGTACCTCCAAATGGGCAACTAAGAGACAAAAAGAAAGAAACAATGTCTTTTGGTGATATGGTCTGTAAAAAATTGGAGCTGTCTGCAAATTTCTAGTCAGACAAATCAGAAAATGATTATTATTTTTGCTCACATGAGCTCATTTAACCTTCCTTCCCTGATTGCATAAGAGGACAAGTCATAGTCATACTGCTCAATCTTGGCAATGTTAAGCTGTGTAGATTTCAATTCCCAGAATTCCCCAGTTTGTTTGTTTGTTTGTTTTTAAAAAACATGTAAAGGTGAGAAACAATTTTTCTTTCCTGCAGGATCCAATCTGGGTCGGTCACAGGGCTGAGAGGTTTTGTTTGCCGAGCTTTTGGACTTGTGCTGGAACCCATCTTCTAGTGGAGTATGTGATTTATATGGTGTCCATTGTATGTGGCTTTTTAGAAGTTGATTGGGGTGTGTTGATGGCTGGCTTTTAAGTTGTTGGCTGTCGTTTGCTTGTGTTGCCCAGCCTCACTTTCTAAGTATTTGCTAAGCTTTCTTCCTCGATAAAATTGTAAAAAAAATATACATTAGGGAAGCTTAATTACAACACAGACCCAAGAACCTATTTTGTAGCTTACAGTACTTAGCATGATGGTTAATCCAGATATGGGAGTCTACATAATGTGGTATTTATCTGTTCATTGTGTAGTTTTGGGTATTATGGGGGAAGCAGCTTTATTCTATAGATGAAATCAAGGATGAGGTTGATGGTGAGTTGCAGGTTGTTGAAGTAAAGATGAAATTTGATGAGAAATTAATTTTCACAAATCCAGATGATGATTTCATCAATGAATCTCAAGTAAAGGAGGAGCTTCAGGGGGTGAGAATTAAGAAAATGTTGTTCTAGACCAGCCATGAAAACAAAGCTATTTGAGAAGCTATCTACTTACCCATGGCGGTGTCACTGATATACATGTACATGCTATTGCCCTAGGTGAAGTATTTATGGCTGAATACGAAGTCATGTAGTTTGGTAGCATGCATGCTGTTTTGATATCAGTGATGAAGTTCTTGATGGTATAAAGTACATGTTTGAGGGTGTATATTGGTATATTGTGCCTTACCATCCATAGCTAAAATAGTATTGTGCAGAAAGTGCATAAGAGTTCTGTTTTCTTAGGAAATCTATGATATCTCTTCTGTAGTTGGAAGTCCTCTTGGCATAAGGATGGAATCAGAGTCCATGAAACTTGATATTCCAATTGAGATAGTTCTAGTCCTCAAGACAATGGGACTGCCTAGGTTGCCTAGTTGGTGTATTTTGGAAAATTGGCAGAATCTGCCTGGTTGGCTTCTTTCAATGTTTTCATTTAGATGCAGTGCTGTATTTACTTAGGGAATTTTAGTGAAATCACTTCTCTATTACAAGAGAAACTAGAATAAACAAGCTCAGATTTGTTTGAAATGGTATAGAGTTTCCTACTTGAGCAGGGGGTTAGACTGGAAGACCTTTAGGGTCTTTTCCAACTCTGTTAATTGGCAATTCTGTTATTCTGTTAGATGCCTGTATTTGTATGTATTAGTCACAAGAAGCTAATTCTCTTTCAATTGTTTGGGATGAAGGTTTACAAATCATTCAGGCTTTAGCCCATCGTCTGTAGCATGCGCTTGAACATTCCTGTGCATGTATATTATTTGTAAAAACTTCCTTGGATCCGTGCCAGATCTCCCCTTGTTCAGTAGCAACCAAACAGTAACACATGAATGGAGCTGCTGCCCCAATTCTCTGACCTGCCTAAAATTATTATCATTTTTATATCTACACATACAAAACTGTTTTTAAAAAGCTATCACAAATCATTTGATTCGAGGGAACGGTAAAATCTGCTACAGTTTTCATGTGGATGACCTCAGTGTTATATTTGCCTCTAAATAATTTGATGAGCCAAAAGCTATTTCCGTAAATATTGAAGGGGCAAAAACCCCAGGCTTCAATATTAATCTTTTTCAAAGAGAAAAAAATTACACTGAATGCCCCTGGTAACATTGATCAATGAAGAAATCTTATTTTTGTTAAAGTAGAAGGCAAAATGGAGAAGATGGAGAATTTGTCCTTCATAGACTACGGCTGAAGAAAACAAGATAAAAATGCTGGTGATAATGAAGAACCACAGTAATGCTTCTGGATTCAAACTTGGTTCCATTAAGAATTAATTTTTTACTGCTTTAATTTAATATGCCAGGCCTTCTTAATTCAAAAACTGGGGTATATCATTGGCCAGGTGCCGTAGCATCAGCAATTCCCCTTCTACATTTATATTTAATTTATGGAACAATTTTTCCATGTGAGTTGGTTAATTCCGGAAATGTACACAATTTTTTTTTACAAATCTCACAATCTGAGATTTTACTTGACTTCATATTTAGGGATTTACTCTTCAACAGCTAGTATACAAGGGCTGCAGCTATTGTACTTCAGTCACTATAATGCTTAATTCATCTCTGTTGTTCACCCTGTTGACCTATGACTTTTGTGCAAGGTTGGCCACCAACCATATTGTGAAGTATGCATACAACAGTAGTGGGCCTTATTCAGGATGACAACGAGGATGCTTATCACAAGGAGGTAGAGAGTATGGTGAATTGGTGTGATAAAAACAGCCTTGTTTTAAATGTAGGAAAAACTAAAGAGATCACTGTCAATTTCAGAAAAGGCAGGCACAGCCACAAACCTCTATGTATAATAATTCACTGTTGGAGTTGCTTGGCAGCATCACATTTCTGGGTGTGCAGCTCAACAATGTCACTCAACAATGAGACATTGGTGAAGCGGGCACAACAATGCCTGCAGAAAAGTACATCATCCTTCCTCTATCCTTACCACTTTCTATAGAGGGACGATTGAAAGCATCCTGTCATATGGCATTATTGCTTTGGACACGAAGGTGGTGCAGAGAGTGGTAAGGATGGCAGAAAAGATCATTGGCAGTTCATTTCCTTTTGTCCAGGACATAGCATATAAGCGATGCTTAAGCAGATCCACAGTATTGTCTGGGATGCTACATCTCCTCTTCATGACCTGTTTTCCTTGTTACCTTCTGGGAGGAGGCTTTGTGGTATCTGAAGCAGAATCTAGATTCAGTCAGTTTTGTTCCATATAGTATCAACCTTGTGAATTCTCAAATTCAGTCTTTCCTCTATGTATTTAAAATAGACATTGATGAATATATATATATATATACGTATATATGCGTATATATGTATGGATGTGTGTGTGTGGGTATCATGTATATATGTGTATTATGTATGTATATGAGTAGATGTATACTTTCTTTTGAGACCAGGCAACATGATTTCATTTTTAATGTGTGCCAGTGCACTCACAGTAAAAAAATGACAATAAAGGTTATCTTCTCTTAATCTTAATCTCACAATTTGTTGTTCCTCCTATTGTTCATCTTTGTTTATGAAAGCTAGGAAAGATAGGATCTGCAGGTCAATCACATCTGAATGGCCACATATTTCCCAACTGTATTATAGCAGAATGCCTAGAAAATCTACAGCAATGTTTTCCAACGTTGCCTCTTTCTTGCTGTCTCTACACCTAATGTCCCCACTGGTCTATAAAATGAACATGGAAAAGAATTCTAGGTCTCTGCCTGCCGTGTGTGTGTGTGTGCGCGCGCGCACACACACACGCATGTATCTTTGAGTCAGTGTTGACTCCTAGGGAATACCTGGACAAGTCCCCCCAAGTTTTCTTGGCAAAATTTCAGAAATTGTTTGCCGCTGCCTGCTTCCTAGGCCCAAGAGAGAATGACTGGCCCAAGGTAACACAACTGGCTTTGTGCCTAAGGCAAGACTAGAGGTCACATTCTCCTAGTTTCTAGCCTGGGGCCTTAACCACTATGCTAAACTGGCTCTCACACATATATACTCAACCTTTTAAGGTTAGAAATAATTTGTTGGAGGCAAGGTTTGTGGTAGGTGGGGTAATTGTGCTTAGGAGTGTGGTTATATCATTCACATAGATAGCGATTGGATTTTCCATTCCTTCCACACACACCCCTTTCCAGTTTTGTTATATATAATATGAATTAAATGGAATGCCCAAAGTCACATATGAAACACCTGGAGCACAGGGGCACGACCACTCTGTTTCATTTAACACTGAATAAAGAAAGGGAACACTGAGTGGCTGTATATCAGTTTTGTTTATACATGTGCACTCTCTCACATACACACACGCACACTGCTGTGAACTTTTCAACAACCTTTCACAGCATTACCAACAGGCATGGCCTGAAGATGGTGGGGAAATCCTGGAAAATATAGTTCATCATATCTGGAAGAAGTCAACCCAAGAAAATCTGCATTATAGTAAGAATGTTGTTGAGGAAATGGATGCCAAGCCTGCATTTTCTGGATTTCTCCTCTCTGCCTAATTGGAAAAAGGACAATATTTGCCCCACTCCCAAATTCACATGCTTATGAGTGTTATGTAATCCAGCTGTTGGCTACAAAACAATTTTTTTACACATTTCCCATGTAAGCAAAGTAAGAAATTTCATCCCAAAATTGGACCAGTATTCTACAGTACATGCATAATTCCACTCCACCCCCTTTTAACTAGGAAAATTGTATTGGCTTCAGAAGACTATTTGCAGCTTTTCCAATCCAAGTCCTTTGCAACATCAGTGATGCTATGTATCAGAGACTGGCATCCATCCATCCACCCATCTATCCACAAAGTAAAGCTTCCCTTGAATTCCCAATGACTAAAAGGATACAGGGGGTTTTTCTGTGGGGGAGGGGCAATAATACAGAAATTATTTATCTTTGGCTTCTCCAACTCTCACGATTCTAGCCTGACAGCCTTGGCACTTTCCTGTCCAAGGATTAATCTGATACAGGTCTGCTTAACTTTCACAATCCTTTAAAGTCAGTGTATACACCAGCACATGCACATATTTATGTAACTTGTCACCTTTTAACATTCATTTTTATTTTCCATTTCTTTTTTTCTTCTTGGTAATGATGATGTTTATGTGGCAAGTCTGTCTCTTGAAAATTCTCGGTAAGAGTGCCCCGTTTACATAAACATAGAACAGAAGGTTATTATGATTATATATGTTATATACAGGCAGTCCTCGATTTACAATAGTTCATTTAGTGACCGTTTAAAGTTACAACATCACTGAAAAAAGGGACTTATGACCCTTTTTCACATTTACAACCAATGCAGCATCCCTATGGTCATGTGATCAAAATCCAGATTGTTGGTAATTGATCCATATTTATGATGGTTGCAGTGTTTCAGGGTCATGTGATCCCCTTTTGCAACCTTCTGACAAGCAAAGTCAATTCAGAAGCCAGATTCACTTAACAACCAAGTTACTAATTTAACAACTGCAGTGATTCACTTAACAACTTTGGCAAGAAAGGTTGTAAAATGGGGTAAAACTCACTTAACAAATGTCTTATTTAGCAATGTAAATTTTGGGCTCAGTTGTGGTCGTAAGTAAAGGACTAGCTATATTTGCTATTACTTGTCCCTGGCAAATCCATACTTTCCTTTTGAGGATAGTCTCCTTTTTTAAAAAAAATAAGCATGCGTGATTAGAATTGCTATTTATACAGGAGCTAATGATGGAAAGAAGTTTTGTCTCCACTGTTTACACACTGAAATTACAAGTATTTATATATCTTAATATAAACATTAAGGCATAACATAGAAGACTCCCTGCGGTGTCAAACATTATTGGATATAAGTTACAGTATATTTCAACCTATTGAAGACAATACCGGTAATTCAATGCAAGCTGAGAGCAGGGCAGCTTGAATAGAAATTGTTGATATGAGAACTGGGGTATTTCAAGCATACGTTTATTTTCAGCAATGCTAAAATTGCATGTATGCTGACATTCCATGGTTACTTCATTTATTTATGCAATTTTTCTCCAAGACCCCATGGTTCACAATGATAAAATACAATAAAAACAGTAGAATATCACATTTAAATTTAAATCTTCGCAATAAAATTGCATCACCCAGTTAACCTAAAACATATAAACTAAAATCAAAATCCTAGATCCAACAAAGCAAACAGAAAGGCTGTCCCTCACATTTATGCCCAAACACTCTTCCAAACAAGGCTGTTTATATGGAATTGGGACTGATCAAACATCAGTGGATTAGCTACTCCAAAATATAGGAGCTGACTCTGAGAAGCTCTCCTTCTGAGTCCTTTCCTATGTTACCAATTCAATGGCACCAACTCTTCAGCTTCTCATGAACTGCTGACCAGAAGAAGACAATAGGGTGTAGGTACAGAGTAAAAAATTTATTCTTTCTCTTTTTCTTTTTCATTCTACTTATTCTGTCTAAGAGATGCTAGCCTGAGGCCAAGTCTTTCTTCCCAAGATGCTCTTTGAGTCTCCTTGCTATCATGCATTTTTGTAAATAAATTATTTTTCTGTTAAGTTATAAAACCCACTTCCTTAATTCTTGCTTAGATCAGATACCTGTTCTCAGGCACACACAAAACACCTCAAACTGCTACATGAATTTCAAAAATGCTTCCCTGGCTGATCTTTTTAAAGAAAATGTTTGTAACTGAAATAATCAGAGGAAGCTGGTTGATTCACCTTTTTCAAATTCTGAACTAACTCAGCTGAGCTTTAACAGAGCTATGGACCAACCTGAAAATGAGGGTGTTGCCTATTTTGATACTTCCACATGCACACGGTCTTCAAATACATACCAAAGAATCAGACAGTAACACCCATGAGAAAAAAGAATGATTATACTTTTCGGAAATCTGGGATTGTTGATTATGTTTCGCCAAGTTGTTTTTGACTCCTAGTAACCATACAAATCACTTTCAAGTGTCTTACGAATAAAACAAAAATAAAATAGGGTAGCAAAGAAAACAGAACAAAACTCCAAACATTATAACAGCAGTAAGTTTAATCCACTGAGGAAAAACATTTATAACTTTCCAAAACAGCAAGGTCTTTTCTTGGTAGATTCCCTGAATATTGACTGGGTTGGTGCTGACCTGGCCTCACCTTGATCACTATTCTAACAACATCAGATGGGCAACATCAGAAAAGGCACATCTTTGTGGTCTTTACGGATAACAATCCTTCAAAGACAGGATTCAGATAGTTCCTTCCCTTCTTATTGGATGGGCAGAAAATTTGGGGAGAAGATGTCCTACAGACGTGAACATAGTTGACTAGGAAGTTAGTAGGGAATATTTAGTCCATTTCTCATATGTATAAAGTTGTATTCTCAAAGCCTACATTTTTTAGAATTTTAGGTTTCAGTAGATAAAATGGAAATGTGTAATCTATAGTTGAATTAAGGCAAACATGCTACAGTATTGTAATGGTTGGAAAGTTCCCAAGCATTAATTTGGTACAGACTGGAAATGATAGCAAAAAATGGATGGAATATCTAAGAAAGAGGTGCAACAGGAGAAATGGAAAATGTGATGGAACAGAAACTCTTACACCTATATCAGTGACAAATTTCTTAAATTTCTTGTTGGCTGCTAGCTTTTTCTTGTGGCTACTGCTATTTGTAGCTGGAATGAGAATGGAGAAATCTACTCATCATTGTTCATGTCTTAGACTTGTTAGAAAGTGCCTCCATGGAGGATTAAGTTTAGCAATTAGTTGGAACAGCTCTTTGTTCTTTTGTTTCCAATTAAAACTAGAAGAATATGTTTGGAAGAATAAGCCTCTCCTTCATTCCCCCCAACCTAAGAGAAGGCAGTAGAATCTGTTGGAAATATAGTCATATATAAACCATCTGTGGGGGGATCCTGAATTAAGCAGATGTGTTGGCTACAGGGAGCTGATAGATGCTTTTTTTGGTCCTCAGTCAAGAGGCTTTGAAGAGAAATGAGGTTAATAGTGAAATGGAAGGAATTAAGCAAACAAATAACTGACTGAGGAAATATTTTCACAGTGAAAGGTAGATTGGAGGAAAGCTGGGACAGAGTCCAACAATGGTGGGGGCTTCCTAAAATTTAGCTCCACTCCAGGGAGGAGAAGAGGATGATTTGAGTTGTAGAATGCCAACAGCCACTTCTCTTTCAATGTGTAGGCAAGCCCAAAACAATCATGCCTGATCCTCCACCACCACCCTTGACCCCCAAGTAGACCATTCCAACTAGTCTCCCTATTGCAGCTAATTTCTTTTAAACCAATTAAGGCTGCTTGGAGGACTGGTTTTTATTTAAATTGTTGATCTCCTTGCTGGCGAAGCTTACAGATAGATCATTTTCATTTAATCTGGGTGTACTTGCAGAGGACAAGAAACTCTTCTCCAGTGCTGAACCACGAATCTTGTTGTTGGTAATATCTTTGTGTAGTTTTCCTTTCTTTTCCTTTTCTTACCTTTATATGTTTGAGGTAGCTTGAGCCAGGTAATATATTCCTCCTATTAAATTTGTATATGAGCATTTACATGCATGTATATACTTAAATCAACTAAAAGCAAAAATTCCTTTCAGGGATCTTTTTGAAGCTGGATTCTGCTTTATTAAAACACATTGACACTCAATTATCATTACAGCCACAACTAACCAAACTATTTTGAATGAGCCTTTGTACAACTAACATCAAGAAATTTTTTTTTTAAAAAAAACCCTCATGCCTTGCTAAATCAGTCCAAAGACCCAATTGATGAAATAATTCTGAAATGTTTGAGTCTTCGTTCCTTTTTTTCTTTGGCCTGTTTGCAGAATGGGAAAAATAAAAAAGAACCCTTCCAGTTTTTGAAGCAATGTGTTAAGGTGGCTTTGTACATTTGTACATGGGTAGGGCCTTATATTGTACAGACGTATCCTATTTATTTTTCAATTTTTTTAAAAAAAGGCTTGGGATTGCAGTGAACTAAACAAATATCCTGCAGAGTTCCTTCCTTGCACAATAAAAGTAAGATTGGGCTGCAACTCCAGAGGATCCTGGAGAAAATAAATATTTAAACTTGTTTTAGCCATGGTTTAGGCCATCGATCACAGTAGTGGATGACCTCTGTATAACCATAAAATTATTTAGGCATATGATACACATCTTTAGCAATATTAGTAGAGAGTAAGGGAAATGGAAAAAAAAGGAGTCCCTGTGGATTTTATCCCACTTGTCACTGCTGATTATAGAAGGCGCTGCTCATCTCCGTTTCAAGGCCATTGAACTAGTGCTTTCAGAAGACATTTCCATAGTGATGTGGTCAGCATGACATCATGGAATGCTGTTACCGTCCCACTGAAGTGGTACCTATTTATTCATATTTGCATTCCTTTGAAGTTTTAGGTTGGCAGGAGCTGAGGAGAGGACAGGAGCTCACCCAGTCATGTAGTGCTCAGGTCTCGAACCTGGGCTGCTGGCTTTCTAGCAGACAAACCCAGTATCTCACTGAGCCATCGCGCCCTCTCAAGGGAAAAGTATGCAAGAAAAATTACATAAGCAAAGAAAGCTGAAAAATTCTTTAAATCCTGGGAAGCAAGACAGGCAGGTTCTTCCCTGATTCATTGGGATATAAGAAGGAGGTGAAATGAAACACAACCAGGCTTGCAAACTTCTGTTACTGTAACCTGTCTCAATAAAGTATAGTTCTTTGTTTGGAGTTGACTTTCTGCTTTGGTCTACCTAGTGGAATTGACAATATTGAAGAAGCAATAAAACTGTAACAGCCTCATTTCTTTGTTTTTTTGTTTTATAGTAACCATATCCATGTAAATTGGGCATAAAAATCTTAAAGTTACATCTTTGGTTATAGTGATGCTTTCATCTTTAAAATGTGCAGACCTGGACAATCTTATTATTCACATGCAAATATGTTTTTGGGGGGCTATAAATTAGAAATGTTTCATAGTATGAAGTACTTGTAGACAAACACTGAACCTGAGTTTGTAATTTATGTTCTGAAATGTGAAATTCATGCTGCCACACACATATAATGTACATAAACACTTGTAGATTAACTTCCATATCTGCTAGACTTAGAGTATGGAGAAATCACAAACATGCAACCACCTGAGGGCAGCAAATGTGTGCTACAAAAAAATAAGTTGAGCTAAATTATTACTTGCCTATGTATATGATTCTTCTTTTAAAAATAAAATTAGTTTTCCCGATTCACCTAAATAATCGGATCAGACAGTATCTAAATCAGAACCAATCAATTTTATTAGCTTGTAATAGTAAGTAAAGGTACCTTACCAGAAGCCATCTTACTCAACCCTAGATTTGCTAATTATTAAAAGCAAAAGGCTGAAGACCTTTCTATTTACTTTTTATATACATCAAAGTGTCTATTGTTGGGAAAAAGAAAATAGAATAAAATTTAGTTTTAGCCAAGATTTATCATGGTATATTCAGATCTTATTTATAATGCATATAAAATATTGGCTGGGTCTAATCGCATTCATGTTACATTTCCATTACCAGTGAATGAATATAGTACATCTACACATACTTATAGTATTAAAAGAGTCTTTCTGATCCTGGTATCCTGTATTTATCATTTTTAGTACTCATATTCTTAAAAGACTTGGAAAACATCAGGTTAAGAAAGTTGGACTAGAGGGGCAAGGCAGGTATCATGCAAAGCTGAACTGTATTTGGAGGGATCAACTGGGACATTTCTTTTTGCCCTTCTCCTTGGGGGGAGAGAAGATAAAAAAATCTTCAACACAAGGAATGTTTTACTTTTTTCAGTGGCTACAATACAGTTGGGAGCACCAAAGTGCTTCCAGTTGTAAGGATTAACCAATGACATCACTGTTGTTTGGGAGATACCCAGTTGGGTACTCCTTTCATGTCCCCTTAGATTGCCCACCAAAGTGATACCCATTTATCTACCCGCTTTTGAGCTCACCCCATCCTGCAGCAACAACTGGATCTAGCATCCTAACCATGTGAGCCACCACATTCCATTACAGTGGCTGATAAAGAATGATTAACTGGGTTATTATATTAAGATGATGTTCTTTGTTGTTCAGTCACTAAGTCATTTCTGACTCTTTACGATCCCATGGATCAAGCACACCGATTGCCTCCCTTCTCCACTGTCTCCTGGAGTTTGCCCAAATTCATGTTCATTGCATTGATAACATTATCTAACCACAGATGATGTTCTTAAATTTAAAAAAATGTGTATAAAAATGGAAAGGTTATTTAAAATGTGTGATCTCATTCTACAATTTAAAGAGAGAGAGGACTTTGAAAATAATCTAACCGCTCCTTTTCCATAGAATCCTATTTGTTTGATTTACTTTTAGCATCAGACATTAGTACAAGCTTGGTGGTCAAATGAAAAAAGGTAGAAAACTTTTATATGCAAAAATGGGCATGATGGCTTCTTTAAGCAATTAAGCAGCCTCTTCAACAAGTGTTAAAATGTTCAGAACTATATTCTTTTCATAACAACCCATCAAGCAAAACTCCTAGCCCAAAAGTCACCAGGAAACTGCAATGTATGAAAGCTGACTCTTATGCTATTTAGAAAGGACATTAGATATTTTCTTTCTGGGCTTCATGACCTATTTACTTTTTAAACAATTAATCCTATATGGATTTTCTTCATCATTTTTAGGTGATATAGTATTCTTTTTTAACGTGTCCTACATGGTAAAGGGGTCATTTACAACATTTAAAAGCATGTCACCTGAGCTGCCTAAGTTTCTCCTCTCCTCTCTTGAGTGTATGTTTTTTGTGATAAATAATTTCCCATTCCATATGCTACTGAATGTGTCACCATTGTCACCAGGCCAGTTCTAGACATTTTTGCTCCCTAGGCAAAGTCACATTCCGGTGAATCCTATGGTTGGCTTATTTTTCAATTTTGTTAGGAATTTCAAAAAACCACTCTCTTGGGGGTTTTTTTCCTTCAGGTTTTTGAGCTTTACACTTATGATTTTTAGCCCTGGACATTTTTTCCTTTTTTTTCAGACATTTTCACCCTATTTACAGTGTGAAATTATATTTAACCCTCACGCACAGAATGTGCCATTTGCTTTTTTTATTGTGCTTTTCAGAAGTTTTAAATTTTGGCATCCTTTAAAATTTGGATGCCCTAAGCCAGTGCCTACTTAACCTTAGCCTAGAACCAGTCCTGCCTGTCATCAATTACTACCCAGTTCTGTACATTGTATGGTCAATAGTAGTTGTTGAAATAGTGATGGCACACTGGAAAGATGCAGACTAAATATTGTGCTTAGTTCTGAAAATATATATTCACAGGGCATATTAAGGGAAGCTTCAACTTGCACCAAATGTGGATGGGCAGACAGTTATGTGTGCTCCCAGAGTGGCACATGTTACAATTCTCTACTGTGAGTTGTATTTGCTGTCAGTTTGATTCCAGGTGGAATTCATGATGGTAGTTTTTAACCTTTGAAGCTCTACATGGCATGGACCAGTTTATTTGATGGACTACATCTTCCCAGTTAGATCCATCCCATCAGGTCAAGTAGGAGAAGTATACTACAGGTCCCATGTATTAAGGAGTTCTATCAAAGAGACCCAGACGGCAGGCATTTTCTGCTATGGCCTCAACCCTTTGGAGCACCAAACCCCTGAGGTGAGATTGGCCCCACCTCTGCTTGCCTTCCAGAAAGCTCTTGTGTTTGTTTTTCTATCAACTGCAGAGACCCTAAGAGAGCCAGTATGGTGATTTATATGGGGGTAAAATAATCCTATTCTTTCCCTATTTGGGGTTTTTATATTTTCAGTTTTTCTGTTTTATTTAACTTTGTGTGTTTTATGGCTTTATTGTATTCATCTATTGTATACTGTCCAGAGTCACATTTTTATGAGATGGGTTGCTAAATAAATAAATAAATCTAACAGAACCAGTCTGCCCACAAGTAGCTATAGCAATAGTACTTAAACTTATATACCGCTTCACAGTGCTTTACAGCCCTCTCTAAGCGGTTTACAGAGTCAGCATATTGCCCCCAACAATCTGGGTCCACATTTTACCGACCTCAGAAAGATGGAAGGCTGAGTCAACCTTGAGACTGGTGAGATTTGAACTGCCAAATTGCAGGCAGGCAGCAGAAGTAGCCTGCACTACTCCATTCTAACCACTGTGCCACTGCGACTCTTAATCTTGGATTTGAATCTTTAATTCATTTTTATTATCCCCATGATAATAAAAGAGTTGTTGGGGATAAACCTGGATTTGCCATTGGGTGTTGAGTGCCCATGGAAACATGGAGTCCATTAAATGGCTGGTATGTTTGATTGCATTCTTCCATGTTTTATTGTTATTATGGTGTTTTAACTGGTAAAATGTATAAGTTGTATTCATTGTGTTATTTTTGTTTTCTAAATTCTGTCCCAAGTCTTACGCAAGTGAGATGGGTGGGTGTATAAATTCAGTTAATAAAATATCAGGTTATGTTAAATTCAGTTAATAAAATATAGTTATGTAACTATAGGAATTATAGTTTATATACAGAAAATACCTTATATTTTCACAGCATGCTATTTAGGGTACTGAACTGTGATTAACTGAAATCTACTTCATTAGCTAGATTGGCATTAACATCCTGAGTAACCCCAGTCTGCACTATTTTCATTAATATTTTGTGTTTGCTTACATTATAAAAAAGTATATAACATATTTATTTATTGCTTGTTTGTTTTTTCAGCAATATCATGATCCAGAAGCATGATGGCATCATAGTGGCAGTACATAAAATGGCATCTTAATCTTGCACATTCACAGTATTCATTGCTCTTCAAGAAATCACTTTTGTGGAACTGTCTGCTGCCAATTAATACAAATGGGATATCCAAACTCATGAAGTCAGAACCTAATTGAATCTATCAACATCCTCACTTGCCTATCTTGGTACAGAGTGTATCTGAAGAACTTCGTCATTTCATCTTTTGAATAATGAAGCACTTTTTTTATTGCTGGAGGGACAGCAACTTAACAGATGGCCCCAATGTTAAGAGGAACTCAAAAAATTGTTGAGGACACGTAATGCGTAACACGTATCTTGACTAAATATTGTGCATCCAGAGTACTTTGATGTAGCAGAAGAATCTGTTAAGAAAATCTTGTGCTCTTACTTGGCCCATTGAAACTAAAAGTCTATTTCATCTCAAGCTTGGCTGTTGGTAACTTATGTGGCCATATTTATGTAGCTTTGCTGCCATCAAATGCAAGACGTTAGTCATTGCCGCCTTTGCTGAGATGCTTTTCAATTTTTCACCCTAGTCTATAACTTTGGATTTCCTATCTCAGTCCAAATACTGATCTCGACCAATTCAACATAACTTTCTAGATCAGTCAAGAATGGTCAAATATTGCCACCTTGCCACAAAAAAAGTATTGCCACCTTGCACATTGACAGATATTTAAAGGAATTTGATAATAACAGCAATGTGGTTTTTGCACTGCTCTTTTCTGAAGAGTAATCTACAAAATAAATGAGAACTTCTTCTCTAACCAGCTATTAACTAATGTCATGATCTTATTGTGGTTGATGAGGCAATCACATTCTGTTATGTGATGGCTACTAAAAATATACCAACAAGATCAATACTGAGCATGGATGTTTCTTGTCCTAAATTTTAAGGTGTAAATTTGCATACTTAGAGAACAGTTCATCAGAGTTAAACCCTAGGGACATAATTCAATTAAGGTTTGGGACTGTTTCTGGTTCTGTTTGAATAAAAGCAATTAACAAGAAAATAGAACAAGGTATCTCCCTATGGTATATGGGTTATTTTTAATACAACTTTACTAATATTTTCTATCCAAGTAAAAACTACATAAATTATTTCAGTTACTCTTAAAATTCTGGTGCTCCAAAATCAAAATAGTTAGCAAGAGATTGAAAGGAATCTGGTGCCCTTAGTTTTCTGCCAAAAAAGTAATTATTTGGCATTGTGAGAGTACTTAGCCAAAGGAAATACATTTTTTAAAAAATGGAGATAGAAGCTGGTGGCAAAGAATTATTAGGGCCAGAAACAGTAAATACCTTATATTTTCACAGCATGCTATTTAGGGTACTGAACTGTGATTAACTGAAATCTACTTCATTGGCTAGATTGGCATTAACATCCTGAGCCAAATTAGCCAACCATATCTTCATGTGTTCGACAAACTCAGTACTTTGTAAATACACATCACTGGGATGGATAAGAAGTGCATACAAGGCTGGAAGTCTTAACTGATTTACTGTATAAGCTGCAGAATAGGTTTTGCTCTCTTTATACTCGTGTTAGCAGTTGCGAAAGAAAGAAATATGCTACCTAGGTAGATGACCTACAGCTGAAGAGTCTACATTCTCTTGAAAATGGGCAGAGCTCTGCAGAATCCAATATAAACAATGTCCCTTCAGACTCCTTCCCCAACAACACATTTGAGGGTGGAGACAATTTCTCTTCAGACTTTCTTCCTTTCCCAATGTATGCAGGAGAAAGCTTACGGGGCTTTATATTAGATTCAGAAATATGTTGTTGCTCCCCTCCTGTCAACTTTTAAATTGTAATGGTAAATAATAGTAAAACCATACAAGATTGTGGGCAAAACAGGCAAGCTTTTTTTTTAGTATGAGACTGATAGTTTAAATGTTGACCCAGTTGACAACATGGATAACTACAGATTTCCTTAGTTCTGTATTGAATGCTAGTTAAGGATAAGATTGGGATACTAGACATTCTTCCATAAAGAAAACATTTGAACATTTAGCTGAAGCTCCCTGTTAGTTGCTGCAATGCACACATTGGCATTGTAATTAAAGGGCTTCATTAGCTTGCAATTAGTTTCTGCAGAAAGGAGAAAATAACTCAAAAGTATGTATACAATTATAAACCACAGCAGTAAACCACTGTTTACAGCCTAGTACTACTGTCTTGATGTGTGTGCATTGACATCAAGAATAAAATATCTAACCAAACCTTGGCTCTGCTGCCATATGACATCTGCACTGTAGAAGAACATCCTAAATTAAAATCAAGGATTTTAATCCGAGGATTTGTATGTATTAAAAGAAGGAAAGTTAAATTACTTTCTTTGCAAGTCTATACAGGTGGCTTTGTGTCAAGTCATTTCTAAAACTATATCGGCAAGAAAAGTAAAAGGTGACAATTTCTTCAGACATGTAATTCCCTTAGCTGGGGAATTCTGGGAGTTGCAATTACCAACTTTAAAAAACACTGGATTAGTCATGATCGGCTTTTGACCAATTATTTTTAAAGGGCTGTGGCTGATAACCATTTCTCAGGACACTGTGTAGCTTGTGGAAATGGCTTCTGATTATTCAAATGTAAAACTACAGAGTATTATTGTTTTAAAGTCTATTAAAACAATGAAATAAAAAAAATGCAGTATCATGGCTTGGATCTCAAAAACAAGTGATTTTTCAATCTAACTAATTGGTATTCAGCCTGAAACATACCTCTCTTTGAAGCTGAATTAGAAGGGCAGGACCTAATTGAAAAGAGGAAAGTGATTTAAATTGATGGAGTTACAACCATATTTATAGTTTCAGTTGTGATCTATAAAATTGTTTTACCGACTATGGTTGGATAATTTATATGTTTAACAACAAAAATGAATACAAATAACGTGTAGCTCCATTGAAACCTTTTGATGGGTCAGGACTCTTAACAAATTATTAGGAAGTCCTGTTCATCTTGTAACAAATATGAGCTCATTACAGTAGCAACATTTTAATATTTGCACAACAAAGTTAACTTTGAAAGCAGTTCTATTTAATATTTTTAATGTCAAACTATCAAAACTTACTAGGAAATTAAACAATCCATAATTGCTTGTCAAAAAATACTAGGGTTAACTTAACTTCAATTTCATTGTTGCTAGGGGAAAGATTACACTGGAGTAGATGGAGAGATGATCAGGCTCCTCTCTCTGTCCCTTGCTGTTACAGGTGCTCTGGCAAACTAAACTGAACTGAATGGTATGCCCGAGAAAAGAGAAGAGAGCAAACATTAACATACCACAAAAGAAAGAGTTTGGGCTATTTTCATCAGATTCTGGTCTGCTTGTCAGGACCCACATTTTAAAAATCCAGAGGCTATAGAACAACTTTTTAATGCCTGGTAACCCTACTATAAAGGCCTATCTTTGTTTACTTAAAAGCATTGGCAGCGTGCCATCAAGATACAGTAGCACCAATCTTTGCTAACAGAAAGGAGGGGAAAAAATAAAAAGCAATTAAAGTACTATCTTGGTTATATGTTTCACCTTTTAAAACATTTGGTTAATGATTACATTGAAAGCCTGCAGCACATACCTATTAAAGCAATTGTGCTGATGCCTTTTAAAAGGCAGACTGGCTTGGTTTTATTTCTGATAACGCTAATGGCAGCAACTGGCTGGAGTTCAGAAAAGGATGAAGACTCCGTTGAAAGTAATAAAAACAGCAAAGGTCCCAATAGCACAGCAGTTCCTGATGGAGGATGGGGCTGGCTAATTGTTCTCAATTTTTTTCTAGTAAGTAAAAAGCAGATAAGTTACTGGTACTATGTATTGTGTGGTTTGATGTTGCTTAAAAGTCATGACAAATACAAAAGGCACTTGATTTTAATCGTGTGTTGAAATTTTAAAATATTGAAGAAAAAAGAAGAGGTTTTTCTCAGATTAAATGGCCTGTAACATGTTCTGGCCAAAATCTAAAACTATATAAAGAAGTTAAGGAATGGGTAAGAATTGTTGCCCCTTTGTTAAGAACTTATTAAACAGAATCTTAATATTTCTTAACAGAATGGAAAACATCAAAGAATACAAATTGTAGTTCAAGATCCATACACTAGCATCTTTCTAGAGCTGGTTTCTTTAGCGTTAGTACTATGAATTTAATTGGAGAACTATTAGCTGAAATCATGTGCTGTGCTTAGCTATAATTTTGTTTGGTTTTAGCATTTAGCCAGTCATTTTGGCTTATGGAACAAACTACGATTAAGGAAATAATGGCATAGACTGATATGTGAATCCATGAAACTCCTGCTATCTCTGGTAATAAACAGTTTGTGTTATTCTGAAGGACATAGTAAGCATGGTCTGTATAGAAGTTACAATTGACTTTTGGTGATGAATGTGGTATACCAATCAGATGTCCCTCTCCAGATCATGCTGAAAGTAACATCTGTAAAACTGGTGGTTTTCTATTCCTAGTGTAAAAAAATTAACATCTGGCTAACTTTGACATAAGTTTGCTTTTGGTTGCATGTTACAGTTCCCTACAGAAAAGGAAATAGTAGTGCCATATAGTGTGAATTACAGTAAATAAGAGATGACAAGAGTGTGAGCAAGTGTCCTCAGTGCATCCTTGCAGGTAGGGCTACAATTAGCAGTTTAACCAGAGCTGAACAAATCCCCTCCAAGTCATGGCTACCATCTATTATTTTACCAGGAATTCTAAATCAGGAGAACCCTAATATGATGAGTCTGTTTTCTCTGAAGGAACACAACTTCAAGAATCAAAGATGGTATCACTAGGCTTCTGAGTAAATAGCCACTCACCCTTGCTTGAGTGTCTCCCTACCTGCAAGCATTGGATCAGGACATCTCCATTTGGCCGAAGGAGATATAAATTAGGTACAAGTATTATCAACATACCGAATAACTTATCACTCACTTTGAACTACGTGATGACCTTTCCCAGACACTTTAAGTAGATGCAAGCAGAACAGGGGGGAGGATACCATTGTGCCTGTGATCTGTGGCACATCCATTCCCCCAATGTCACTACCAAACAGGTTCATCCAATTGCAAAGGAGTAGAATTATCCTAAAAGAATGCCTATTCCAAGCTTTCACAGGGAACTCAAAAGGATACTGGGATCCATAACATTGAGGGCTGCCGAAGGGCTTTGTCCAAAAGCCCAAATATTTTGTGTGATATATCAGAGAAACAGAAGAAAAACAGAAAGCTGTGTAAGTCTGAGAGAGAAAAGTGTGGGGAAGGGCAGAGAAATATATGAAGCAGAACTGAATGCAAAGGGAGAATGGTATTCCCTCCCACTGCAGAGTTTGCATTCTGCATCACTGTAATGTCGGTTTTTGCAGCAAGGGAAATGTTGCTGTTTAGAATTATTTTAGAAGCACACAACTGCTAGACAATGCCAAGAAAAGCCTAGACTATATAGGTTTGATGGGTTAGTTGAGTTGGAGGTTGATTTTATTGTAAAGTGAAAGCCAAAAAATCTCATCAGTTTTTCCATCACAATCACGTTTCTAAGGATATTTTATAATGACCAACCTTATCCTATGGTGACAATGGGATGGCTAGGACCCAGCTCTGCCATTGTCAGCCCAGTTCCTAAGCCATGTCCCTTTCTTTTAGAAATGGGATTGAAAATGTTCTTCCCTATTGTGGGTCCACCATCAGCAACACTGATACTGGGTCAATTCCATAGCAAGCTAAATACTCATCCCATGTCATTTGCTGTCTGCCATGCCTGGAAAGAGAAATGGAGGCACAAGAGAGACAGCATTATTTGAATGTGTGTAGACAGGATTTAGACAGGTGGTTCAGTTGACACTGTTATTTGAACTTTCAAACAGCTTCTGAAAAAAAAACCCTCACTGAAGAATTTTGAATAAACTTGATTCTTATGAATTAAGACAATATGCTTTCACTGTAAACCGCTTAGCGAGAGCTGTAAAGCACTCTGGAGTGGTATATAAGTCTAATTGCTATTGAAGGATATTAACTGGATAAAGGACAGGAAACAAAAGGTGGAATGTATGGATGCAAAAATATATTACTTTTAGAAATCAGAAGGCCCTTCTACTGGTGTGGCTGAAATGGAGCCAATGTCTGTCTTGGGTGTGTAGAAGCATAAAGGACAGAAAGCAAGAAAAAGCATTTCAGAAATGAAAATGATTTTTAATGAGTTTAAAATAAAAGTTCAGGATGTCCCTGGCTGACACAACTTTATTTGAGCAATCCCAGAGCCAGACCAAAATTATGTCTACCATTTTCATATAGTTGTGCAATGATTTCAGGTGTGAAAAAACTGGTCTATATAACCGTTTCTCCAACAGAACCCTGGCATAAAGCAGGAATTGCTCATACAGGTAGTCTTCGTTTAGTGACAGTTGGGACAGTCTATTTGGTCACTAGATGAAACTGCTACTGTGCTTATGATCTACTTCACATTTCCTTTGTTTTTACACTTGGGAAGGTTGTAAATGTGAGGATTGGTTGCAGTTACTTTTTCATCACCATCACAACTGAAAACAGTTGTTAAACAAGGACTTCTTATAATTAATGTTTATAATGTATATCCAATGCTTCTTCCAGGTATATTTTTCCTTTTTAGCTTAAGTTCTGAGGGCATTCCATTTTTGAAAACATAGCTTTGATTTCTCATTATTTCCGAATTCATCTCTTCTGGTGATCTTGGCCAAACCGGGACTACTCAGCCTGATCTTTATCATAATTTTGTATGAAAACTTTGCAGTTTCCTCCCTTCTGCTCACCATCACAAAATCCTGTGATGTTATTTAGGCTGACAGATCATAGCTCAGCCAAAGTAGTCCAAAACATAAAATCTATGTTTTAAAAGTACTTCGTATCATCATTATTTTAGCACTCAAAACACGACAGGTTTCAAAATATTCATGATAAAAACACAAGCTTTCAGCAAAGGTCACTCATTCCTCTTCCCCTAACTTTTTTTCTCAGATCAGTTACTATCCAGACTTTGCTGAGTGTGCCAGTGTGATGCCTAGTTTCATCCTCCGATCATTTAAAGATAACACTTCAGAGTTTTGCATTGGAGTGCCAATAAATACTCCATTTTACATTCCAGTTAATATGATACTGATTTATTTTTGTAGGTAAATGTATTTGTAATTGGAACACTGAAAAACTTTGCCATTTTCTTTGTGGCTTTTCAAGAAGAAATTGGTGGCTCTTCTGAACATGTCAGCTGGATTGGCTCCATTACGTCCTCACTTCGATTCCTAGCAGGTTAGTATAATCTACTATCTGTTTAAATACATACTTAAATGCATTTGACTGGACTGTGCTGAAATTATGTCAGTGTAAGGACAGTTCATGATTGGTGTCCAATTTGCGAAGTCTTAACCCTAGAGCAGGGGGTTACTCTTACTCAGAATGCCAAATGTGCTTGCAAAGATACCCACCTAACCCAAACCCACTACCTGTATCTGTGAGTTAAAACTATTTTCCCCATCTTTTAGTCATTTGCCAATCTTGTTTACTGACCATAACTCACACATTAGTATTCTCATGTGTAGTTTTCATAAATCAAAATCTTTATGAAAACCATTGTAAGTTTAATAAACAAAAATAGGTAGTTTGGTAATTCCTTAAAGCTTCAATATTTTCCCCTCGGTGTTTTCCACCCCAGAAGTGGTATCTATTTTTCAAGCTATTGTTAATGCAAATTTCCATCTGCTCTGTTCCAGCACCTCTGGTAACCACAGCGTGTGAAATGCTAGGAGAATGGAAAGCTTCCTTGTTAGGGGCTCTCCTCGTTGGTGCTGGTTTTCTTATTAGCACACTGGCCACAAGCATTCCTTTTCTTTGGGTCTCTATGGGACTCCTAACAGGTAAGCGTACCATGTCAAGTATATTTAATAAGCCCCTCCAGAAACTTTCCAGTACTTCAGGAAAGACAGAGAAAGGAAGAAATGTCAGATGCTGCTGCCAGCCAGCTGTGTTGACTATTCACATCATCCTTAATCTTGTTCCTGCCTGAATTTTGGACAATAACTGGATCCAAAAGATTTTGTGCATTAAATCCAGGCTACTGAATTGAGGCTGTTAAATGGAATGCTACTACAACTATTTTAAGTTGGTGCTCTGTCCTTAAGCAATTAGGAAATATTTAAAAGCATGGCATTTACTTTGTTCCTTCCTGCATCATCTTTTGAGGAGCATGAATAATTGCTTACCTGAGGCAAGGCCAGAGAGTTCTCAAGCATACTTCTTTACAATGTTTTTAAAACTTTAAGAGTTCTTGATTAAATTGAATGCTTGTATTGGAGATAGATACAAAAATAAAATACCACAAAAGCGTTGGTTATATTGCTGTTGTTAGAAATGTATTTTTACCTTTATATCACTTCATATTAAGAAACTGGTCAGATATTTAATCACATTGCAATATTATATATAGTATGATGGCATGATGCTGATTCTGATAAGGCAAGGATTATCCAGGGTTTTAAGGTTTGCATGTCTGTTGTATGTATTTTATTCTAAAGAAGATTAAGTCATTGACACAATAACATCATATCACAGAATTATGGGTCCTAAATGTGTACTACTTCAGCAACTGAGTTACTCCTATGTTAGGTGGCATCATTTCAAATTAAGGATTACTGCATTCAAAATAAATTTACCAAACCTCAGACTAGAGATCTGTCTGTGGCTATTAGAATTCTAGCATGCAACACTGCCAGTCAACAATCCAATCTTTCTGTTTGTTTGTTTGTTTGTTTCCAACAGCATTGTTTGAAGTAATTATCTTGTTATGGAGAAAAAGTAAAGACTAAAGTACAATTGCTTCAGAGTTAAGAACTGTCCACCTGGAAACATTGCGTATTTGTACGATTCACTACTTGTACTCATGAAAGGCTGTTTAATTAAATGAAATAAAAACACGTTCCTACAGAAGATTCTGCCACTGCTCATGATGTTTTCTTTCTTTAGGGCTGGGTTTTTGTCTGTTATATCAGATAGCTGCTGTCATGATAGTTAAGTACTTCAGGAGATACCTGGCTCTAGCCACTGCAATTGGCCGCTCGGGAATGGGGCTGAGTGTTGTGCTAACACCTCTTGTTCAATTCCTGATAGAAATGTACGGTTGGCAAGGTTAGTCATGTTAACTTTGTATATCTTCACACCGTTAATATAAAGTAAGTTGATGTTAAGCTTAACATTACAGTCAAATAATAACTGAATTCTCATTCTCTTTCAGTCATTCATTTTCCTCTCAGTGATGTAAATGAAGTGAGAAATCTGCTTTAAGCGTACCTTAGTTTTGATACAAAAGGAAGGATACATTGTGCTTTAGATTTTCTATTTTAATTGCTCTGATTTTCTGACAGGACAATTTTAGAAAGAGTTATAGAAACCACATTATTTCTATTCATGTGTCACCTCAGAGAGACATGAGAAACAAATACTGTCAAAATAACATTTAAGAAATTAAAACAGAGGTTCATTTTAAATAGCTAGAAAACTTTTTTTTTCTTTTAAATTTCACTTTGTATAAATATAAAAATTAATACTGGCCTAGGCTGTTCATCAGTGTTAAGGGGGGGACATCTCGGTAAGATGGACAATCTCTGAGGATTGTCAAATGCATTATTATTAATATTGTTATTCACTTACAAGGGATATTTACCATATCAACTATTATGGTGTTCATTTTTATCTTTTTCTTTCAACAAGAATAAAAGCTTTGACATAATTTCAAGCAGTGCTGAAAGTAGATTCCATACAGCATAGGGAATGAGATTGTTGGATACTGCTTGAAAATTACCAAAATAAATAGCTCTGAAAAGTATAATATTTATCCATATGCTAATTAGTTCTGTGACTGTAATGATTTAAAAAAAATGATTTTTAAAAATATT
>JANHFL010007489.1:58805-73805 GCA_032468155.1 Oxyrhabdium leporinum
GGAGGTCTTCTAGTCCAACCCCCTGCTTAGGCAGGAAACCCTACACCACTTCAGACAAATGGTTATCCAATCTCTTCGTAAAAACGTCCAGTGTTGGAGCATTTACAACTTATGGAGGCAAGTTGTTCCACTAATTGTTCTGTCAGGAAATTTGAGGGACTCCTACAAAAATGAGAGAGTCTATTTTCCAAAGCACCAAAAGCCACAAGAAACAATGGATGGAAACCAAAGAAACAAGCAACCTGGGACTAAGGAGAAATTTCCTAAGGGTGAGACCAATCAACCAATGGAATAGCTTGTCTCCATTAGTTGTGGGTGCTCCATCACTAGAGGCTTTCAAAAAGAGTGAGAGAAGTACACCCCAAAAGGACAGTGCCAGGAACCACTAAAACAATGCAGAAAACTCAAAACAGCCATTGCCCTTTAAAAAAAAAAGTCAACCCCAAAGCAAGCTGAGAGGGAAACCAAGAGCAATTGCTCATGCTAATTGAAAGCCTGGACGTGCTGCCAAAAGTCATTAACCCTTCCAACTCTATTATTCTATGTTCTCTTTTCTAAATTGCGTACTTCACAGCAGAAGCAATATAGCTGGCTGGCCATTAAGGATAACCAGACTGGTGTTGGATGTCTTGGACATGTTAAAAAAGGGGAAGATGTTCTTTACAGGAGACAGATGTTCCTTTGAATTGCTGATGAGTAGAATTTGACTATAAGAAGAGTAATAATTTAATAACTGGACCAATGTTAGCTTAAATGAATCAAGATGTTGCCAGAAAATATAACTCGTTTAAAAAGCAATGAGTCATTTAATAGTTCCATCTGTGATTTCATGACTGTATCACCCTCAATACCATTGGCCTCTTTTTTGCATATTGGGTGGGAGGGAGAAGCAGAAACAAAGTTATATTGCTCCCACAAAGCAGTTAATAAGAATTCAATTTATAGAACAAAGCAACATGAAAATACTGTATATGGAAAAATGTGTCTGCTGCTAACATACAGAGTATTAAAATATTGAGTGAAGCCATTTTTCTAAGGTAAGACCACTTGAAAGAAGCATGAGAACTGTATGCCGAAGGAACAATGGTATAGAGAGAAACTGGAGAAATTATATTCTTAAGAAGTCACAGCCACCTCATAGGTAATTTAATTTTATTGCATTTTATAATGCCATTGTCCATACAGATTACATGCAGCTAGATCTACTGTACAAGGGTTTACCGTCTGCCAGAGCAGACACACAGAAGTCCAGAATACAAATACACAGCAATGCTATTTCCTTTATACAGCATGGAAATATGGCAGTGTGAAGCAGTAAGAGGAGGATGGATCAAAGGATTACAGACATCCTTCCCAGTAATCTTTCACTTCACACTGACTTGCCACCTGCTAAAAGGATGATCACATCAAACCAACAAATGTGAGGAAGAAAAAACCCACAATATTAAAGGTCACTGCAATGTCTCACCTCTTTCCTTATTATCTTCCTGAGTGCCAGGAAAAGGAAATGACAGCAGAGTGCTGACATGTCAGTGTGCCCCACCTTCCCACCACATATTGGGTACTAGTATGAAGGAGAAGATATCTATTCGCAACAGAGAAGATTTAATTAGAAGAAGCCCCTTGGGGCCAACATAAAATATTACGAATGAGAAAATCATATCATTGCAGGAGACATGTTAACCTCCCATTTTCATTCTGTGAGATCAGAGACCCGCTGGCTCATGCTGAACTGCTTACGCTGATACAATTCGAGAGTCACCAGTCATTGGTTCTTGGGTGTTTTCCTGCCACCTGAGATTCAGTTGAGAGATTTGGAAGACAAGAATGCCAAGTGAAGCAGAGCCTCAACTCTTTGGGAGGGCCCAGAGAAACGTCGTTTCATAGAGCATCCCATCAAAATGAAGGGCAGAGAAGTGGGTCTTCAAATCTTACTTCTATAGTAGAACAACATGGTTATAAAAAAACCCCAAGAGGACTCCAAACTGACAAACCTTCAGCACTTTGGAATATATCTGAATCTGAAAAAACAAACAAAACATTCCCCTGCAAATTATAGTGTGTTTCCACATTTATGTGGATCAGGGCAACCAGGAATTCAGATTATGGATAATACAGGGCAAAATCCTAGGGATTTTTTCAAAGTAGGATTTCTGTCGTTCACCCTGAAAAATAACTCAATTAAAATTATGTAAACATACAAAACTGAAATACGCACACCTTTGGTTTAATACAATGTTTTTTTTAAAAATTCTGTTCCTATTTTTCTAACTTCAGGAACTAATGAGGGAAAGGAAATTATATCATTATCCCGGTTTCTTTTTAGCAACCATCTATCTCCTCCCACTATTTCTACTGACTAATTTAAGAGAGAAAACAAGCCAAAAACAACATAAGGAACTGGAACAGCATCCAAGTCAAGTCAAAGAGAAATACAAGAATGGCTTCCTAAATTCCAGAACAAGGAAAAAAAAAACCCTTCCTAAGTATTCCCTGCATTTGTCTCATCACAGGATAGTTAAACAGACAATAATCTAATTTTAGTAGGTTTTCAACCAGCATATATATCAATATATACATATACTATCCTGTCACAAATTGTGTTTGGTCTTTCCCACACTACCCCTTTAAAAGCCATTTTGAGGTAACAACAAAAAATAAAATATTTTTTTTAAAGACAAAAAAGAAATCCCCCAAATAAGTACTATATGCAGTTTTGAATGAAATAATTTGGTGGACATAAATGTGCAAAAATAGATGTACCTAATGTAGTCAAGAGTCTGGGAAGAGTGGCACTGGTATCAGTAGCCAAAGAAAGGAGGCTCCTCAAGGCTCACACCAGTGGGTTGTTTCAGCAATCAGGAATTAGGGGTGAGGAAAATAAAATCCCAAGAGCTTGAGGCCGCCAACACAAAATTTTAAATACTATTCTTCCATAGGACCTATGGAACAATAATACATGGGCATATTTGATGAAGTAGAAGCAGTTACATAAATGCCATTGTTTATTTTTTACTGGCTCCATGTATATTTGTATAGACATCGGTCAAGTGGAAAAGTGAGCTGAATTTGCTGATCACACACACAAAAATAGAATTAGAAATAATTCATTAAACCCTTACAGGAGAAATGTAATCTAAGTAAAGGACCAATGAGTTTGTAAATGTTAGAAGAGACTCTTGCAGATGAAATAATGGCTCTAGTACCTACTCAACGTGCTTACTCAAATAGGCATATCCTTCTCATTTAACTGCTTGATTTTAGGAAGGAAGCCAGGAGGACAGATTTTATTGCTAAAATTTAAATAGGCTTTTAATACAGAATAAACATTCTTCCTCCTCCACCCTTGCCCTGGATTCCTTAGGTGCCATTTATTATTTTTACGTTTATCTGTATTTATGCTATTATAACAGAACAAGTAGTGACCAAAGAACCAGGGCAGAACCAACTGATCCTTTGCTTGTGATTTGCTCACTCTATTTAAGGGTTTTTATAAACCAATCCACTTTATAGATGATGTGCAATCAAACTCAGGACACAAATGCTCAAAGTCATAATTAGGAAAAAAAAGGGTCAAATGTGGTACATTTAAACGAAACAGCATCAGAGATGTCAAATGTTGGAAACTAAAGTTTTAGCAGTTCAATTTGGGAGAAACTTCAAATTTCCAAGGTGTTGGGGGACAAAATCACCCCAAACTGAAGATCTTTAGGGAACAGCATATTTATTCAGTGATACTGAATTACATTCTTTCTTCAGTATACTTTTAAGAGATATATCAGGATTAGAAAAATACATTTAAAGTCCTACAAACTACACAAACACCTGTAGGCTTCTCAAAGCTCTCAAGAGAAATAAATATAATGCAAGTCCTCATTAATTGCAAGTGTAATCAGCAGATAGCCTTTAATTGAAAGTGAATAGATTTAGGATCTGCTTCTCAATTTATCTCATTGTCGGCTTGTAAAAAAAAAATGTTTTGCAATTTTCCCCTTATTGGGACAGTTTGACAACATTGAATAAATGAAATTGCAGTTCTAAGTAATCTTTGTTGGAAATGCCAGGATCACCAAATAAAACAAGAACTATGGTGATACAATAATTTTGCTTTAAGTCACAGGCACAAGTCTGAAGAAAAGTCCATGATTCCAAAGCCTTATTTCTTACTTTCCAATTCTTAGATATGTGCTGGTTCCCTTCAGGACGAGGCCTAGATTATAAGCCAATCTAACAGTAAGTGTAATCTATCCACCTCTCATATTGACAAGTTGGTTACAGAAGCTTAGCTTCAGCACATAAGGCAGCCATTTGAAGAAAGCACACCCAATATTTTAAAGCTCATCCATTACAAAAGGAGATGGGGAAAGCACGGAAAGGACCACTTGTTTGAGAAACTTAATATTGTCACAGCATCCAAGACCTAAAACACTTTCCTCCAATGATCATTAAACAATGATTTCATTCTCAGTGAATAAACCTGTCTTTGAGGCTCTCAGGCTTCAAGTAGGAGATCATGTGGCTAAATTTTCCATTTATTTTTTCAAATTCTGCATGGAAGAAAGTTGCTGTGAGATGAAACGTGACTTCCCTCTTGTAGGATGATCTGACATAGTTAAGCACAGACAGATCCTGTGAGAGCTAGGTTTAAAGCTATCCTCTGAGGATACACACATATATTAATACTGTCACATGAAGGCAGGAAGGAGCTGAAACTGGCAGGATATTTTTTTAGCCACAAAATACATTCTGGAGCTGCTCCATTTTGGGCAAAATGGAATTCTAGAGGCTGCATTGTTTGCCTTTATGCAGCAGTGAAGGGCTGAAATCATTTCCCCTGAGAGATTGTAAATGCCTAATGAAGTATGGATAGGATGAAAGGGAAACATCTTGGTCAAGATTCTCAAGAGAGAGAAAAAAAGGAAGGCTACCAGTATAGTAACAACAGAAGTTAGGAATGCTACTAGGGCAGCCTCTAGATTCAGAAAGTCAACCTAAATTACAGATATCCACCAAATAATTGTTCAATTGTTTCTTGGACTGTTTCTTTAGAACAGTGATAGTAGCATATTGCTTGACTATGCACTGGGGGAAAACTCTGCCCAATGGCTGTGGAAAAGGCTTAAAGATTAACTTTCTGTCTGGCAATACTTGTTCCTCAGTTCTGTAACCCCAGATGACGTTTCTCCATTCTGTTAACCCAAATGAAATAGTATTGGAAACCTTTTAATTTTGGAGTATGCTAAATACATATTGCGCAACACTGAAACAACAGCCAAGTTAGGCTTTACAATGCTTTGGATTTGAAGGTAAAATATGCTTTGGAGCTAGCAAGGGTGGGGATGTAACCTGTCTGGAATGCCTTAAACTCAAAATATTTTCTTATGGTTGCTATATTAACAAGATGCTACATTAGCTCCCTACATGCACCAAAGCACCTTTTCCCCTTGAAATCTGAAATGCTCCCTAGATCTATAATTGAGTACTACTTAGCTCTCAGTTTACAATGGGTAATTCATTTATTAACCCCAGTGTATCATGCTTTCTTTTTTGTGCCTCTCTCTTTAAATGGGTAAGGGTGAACAAACCCAAACAACAAGGCAAAAGTTTTAGTTTGAACAGAGACAATTATATTTCTAAAGAGAATGTCTTCTCAATGTTAGGATGGTTACAGTTTAGCTCTTGACTATACAGTACCAGGAAACATCACTTTAATACTGGCAGAAAACATATATCCTGGGCATCTCAGGTCCAGCTGCAGATGTCCAACAAGCGGTTAATATTGTACCAGGACCAGGCAAGACAAAAGAACTGAGATCAGTGAATCAGGATGGTAGCAACTTTGACAAGATCAAAGTTATAATAATGCAGCTGTAATACTAGGATTGACAGAAAAGGGAGCCAAGGACAAAATACAACAGCACCGTGGTGTAGCCATTTAGTTCTAAAACTGTTTGCAAAGCAATTTGACACAATGGAGCACTACAAATTGTGATGCAATCAGACAAAGTTCAAAAAAGCACCTCAGTGCACGCACAGAGAGTTGGGTCTAAACATTACATATTCCAGAATTTACCATTTTAGACTGCAAGAATCTGCTTTTTTAAAATGCAACCCAAAGTTTTTTTAAAAAATCAATGAAAAGAAAACTTGCATACATTTAAGAATAAACTATGCACAATTTGTTTTTCTGATGCATGACTTTACTATAAACTAGGAGGTTTTGTTTATGGGAAACAATTACAGGATGTGCTAGCAACCCCTGCAACATTATTTTATGTTCAGAATTCTCTAATTCACACAGTGCAATTTGAAGATCAACGGCTCAAAGTTTGAGACGTTACTTACAATTAATCTGCTGTATTTCAAAAGCATAAGTTACCCAACAGTGCTTCAAAGAAAATACCAGTTTTGGGAAGAGAAGGAGAAGGGGTTAGGTCAATTAACCCTTTGAAAATTAAGAAGAAAAAATGCTAAAAACAAGAGAGAAAAATTCCAATGTGTATAAAAAGAACAGCTGAAAAGTTAACATGAACTAAAGACAGTTCTGACCTGTAAAAAGAAAAAAAAAAAGAAACCACCAGCAGCAAGATGGAAGTAGGTTCAGAAGAGACCCATGGAATGCCAAACCACCCTAGGCTTCACAGCGTACCCTTGGTTCAAGAAACTTCAAACACAAGCAGCAATCCATGCTCCCGATACAACTTCATTAGAAATGTACAAAACAGCACCTGTAAACGTTGATTTAAATAATAACTTAAAATCAAAAGAAAGTGACAAAAAGGGCTAAGGGGATGCAGGATCTTTGTGATTTTTTTTTCCTTTTTGGCTGATGCCAAAAGTTAGAATAAGTCAGAATAAAAGCACCACACAAACAAAAATATTAAGTGTTTTGGTTTATGCTTCTTATCTAAGCAAGGTCTTTGGTAAATGGTTAAGCCAATTGCAAAGCATTCTATAGAGGACACCAGGGAGACATTTAAATATGGTCCCAAGAAGAAAATGAGGTGTGGTGTGTTCTTAGTAAAAGGAGGATAGATATATTTCCTCGAGCTGCTTCTAGAGTAAAGCTGGGACCCGAGAGATGGATAATAAAAGTGTTGAGGTATTCTTAGTGCCTGCAATCCTATATTGCCTGTCTTTGTGGTCCTTGAAGAGCAAGACACTTGTTGATGGTTCACTAAGGAGGCTCAAACAAGCTATTGTACTTTGATTCACACCCCATAAACATGATCATCTCCAGTTTTCTGCAGCTTAGAGACTGTTCCTCTTGGTCCCCTTAAGTGTACAGCCCCTTTCAAATCAGAGCAGTTAGCTCATTTTATCTAAATAACAAACTTTACAATTTTGCTTGCCTGTTAGGAAACAAAGTAGGAGAAAATGCATGTTCAGTAGAGCCCCCTACTGCAGGCTCCAGGAATCAAGTCCTGACAAGTTTTCTGAAGTAAGGATTGTGGAATATCTTGCAGTCATAATTCAGAAATGGAGAATATTTTTTTTCATTTTTGGTGTTCTTGATTTTACCTAGATTCAAAATCAGTCTGGATCATTTTGACATGTTATTTAGTAAATTGAGAACCTTAGAGAAGGGGAATTTTAGAAAGGAAGTATAAACTTGTTTGTTAGATGAACAATGCCAAGAATTAGATAAAACATTTTCAAATTTTACCAAGACTGAGATTTGAAGTCAAGGCTTTGCTTCCATCCATGGAAAAAAAGATGGAGACTGGCCAAGAACAGCCAGCTACCATTTCTTTCCTTTTTATAGTGCTAGGATGCCCCACCATAGCCCTATGCAGGAAATAGATCTATTTGAAAAACTGAGCAAATAGAGATTACCCAGTGCTTTAGAGTTATTGGAAAGAATAATCCTTAGAATAACCGTCCGTCTTTTTTTTTTTAAGAGAGAATTTGATTTGGGCTAAGAAATTTGACACCAATCATGTACAAACAGAAATCTGTGGCAGTTCAGGAATAATGTCCCTTTTTGTGATAGGTAAAAAGGCTCAAGTGCTACTTGATTTATTATAATCTTGTGAATTAAGAGCATTTTTTTTAAAAAAGACAGTCTCTTACCACAGTTGGCCAGCTGCTGAAAAGGGCACTAAGAATGTACTGTATTTGAGACAAATGGAGCAATTCTGCATATAAGGAAAATGCAATACCCCTCTTCTCCCTTCCCCTCCTAAGTCAAAAACACTTATGTTACATATTACCAACTACCATGAGCTGCATAGTGTTTGGAGCAATGAAAAAGCATTATTTAACGATGAAAATCAGAAGAGTATAAAGGAATCCTAAATTAATCAGAAATATGCTGACAAAGTATTCTTGAACATCTTAGTTTGGGGAGGTCATTTAACATAATTATCAGTGTTGAATGTGACTATTCAAACATAGCTGTGATAATTTATTTTCTTCATGGGCTACAGAGTATAGAAGAGGAACAGCTGTCATTTCAGAAAACATCAAATTGCCTGGATCAGTTTGTCTCCAAAATAATGGGAGGAACTCCTATATCCCAATTTGGCCTGAAAATAAATTTCAGAGATTTCCTGATGGGAAAGGGAAGCATGTGTTGATCTGTTGTAGAAAGGCTTCCTTAGAAACATTAGTATCCTTGAGTATCCTTCCTTGAGATATTGGATTCCTGATCATACAGAAAGCAAACCAGTTTGTCAATCAGCAACTGTCAAAGTCTCAGTAATAAAGGAGGCGCATTTGGGTTGTCCTTTCATGGGGGCAATAGCAAAGTAGCCTTTGGAAACCTGATGTTTTCTGTCACATGAAATGCTCTAGATTTTAAAAAAAAATATTCTGATGTGAGGCAGCAGACAATGAGTTGATAAAATCAAGTATGGGGACAAGTTTGGGTCAACACTATTCATCTGACACATTTAATTCTTGTTATTAGTTTTGAAGCATCTTTTTTCCCCACATTGGCTTACAGCTAAGAACTAATGCGTAGCACAAGAGTTGTGGGATAGGATATATTTCTACTAGAGAATGTCAGAGGAAACTCAGTGCTTATTTGTAGCTTTGTTCTGGTTGGTCACAAAAGTGGAGAATTACTTATCTTACATTTATACAGGTATATTGCTTTGAATTCTGTTTGGTCAACCCAGTTTTGGTCTGTTCTCCACAGCCATAAATTTCAGCTTAACCCCCCCTTTCCTATCCCAAGTGCTTGAGATTTTGGTGGCTTTGCCAAATCAGCTGTATTTACATCTGTTAAACCTTCCCATTGCTCACATAAACGATCAAGGAGTCATACTTTCTGGCTTCAGTATTTGCTGGAATGGAAAAAACACGATGGCAGCTGATAGAAGCAAGCAAAAGATTCATCTTGCAGAAGTCTCTCCCTGATTCTGTCTCAAGCTGGGCCCCATTATCTTGACTGCTGGCTGCCCATATACAGTACAGACTTCCAAAAGTTATTTAAAATTATGTGATGGCAGGGAATGGACATTCATTCCTGGATTTTTTGCAGAATAAAGCTTGCGAGTTGAAGACTGGCTGTCAATCATGACTGGTGATAGAAGAATGCTTCTTGAATTTGGAAAGACGCAAACACAGGTTGGAAAAAAGAATAACCAAGTGGTTTTATGTGTGGCAGTAACCCCTTGCTATCCTATAATATATTTAATAAAGCAAAGTCAGTTTTTCATTTTTTGCCCAGTCGGAAAATGAACATAAATTGCAACATTAGGACCTTGGCAGAGGTCTTGCTTCCATTGCTATTCCAGTACTCTGAAGTGGTGTTAGTGGCAAGGATGTATGTGTGTGAGAAATGGAGACAGTGCATGTGTGAAAGTAAGAAAAAGTGAGAATAGATTCCTCCTAGTGCAAAGTTCTCAGTGGGATTAGTGACAAAACTAATGAAAATTTCCATGGGAAAATAAGGGACATTCACTGAAGCCTTTGGCTTTGATATTGCCCCTTAATGTACTGGATGCTTCCAAAATCTTGATTTGTGGAAACCAGGCATATGGGTTGAAAATGACAAAACACAGAGCAGACAATACAAGACAGCTTCTTTTTTATCCCCATGAGATGGGGGTATGGGGAGGGGAGGCAGCAAAGAAGTCTTCGGACAGAAACAACCTACCATCCTCGTTTACCAGTTACAAAATTTTAAAAAAAATAAGAAAAGGAAAAAGCTAAACTCCGTTTTTTGTTTTTGTTTTCACATCCTCTCTGTGAATGTCTTTTAAGAGTCATTGGGATGTAAAAAGGGGGAAAAAGTGTGTGCCTTCAGCAGTGGGTGGGCTCATGAAAAGCCTTTTGCTTTGTAGAAGTGCCTTAACTAAGTAATGCTGAAGGTCACCTTGAATAGGTGGGAGCCATTGCTTTGTCTCTGGGAAAAGATGGGCCCTATATGAAGATGAAGGACCCTTAAGACAAGTCTTCCACTGGCAGTTCCTCCTCTAGGTCTCTGTCATCAGGAATTGTCACATTCTGATTGGTAGTTGCCATGAGAGAAACAGGTCTGTTGTCATCTTCTGTCTCAGCTGGTTCTTCCTTCACATGCACTTGATGGCTGAAGAACAAAATTTTGGAGAACCAGGTAGAATTAGAACAAATACAATAAGAGTCTACAAGAGATTGGCAAGAGTGTTTTCAGATGGAACTACACAATAGAGGATCAGAGGTTAAACGGAGTATTTGCTTAGCTGGATAGCAATACTTTCCTAACTCTCACCCAGATCCTAAATACCCAGGTCTCTATATATTTACAATGAAACAGAAATATTTGTAGAATTCAGTTCAGCTAAGTCAACTATAAAGTACTTCATTGCAATTTTAATCTACGGTCTCCTAGCAGTCTTTTCAATGATTAAATTTTTGACATTAAGAAATTACTTGGAACCCGACAAAAATATTCCTTTTCTCCATATTTTTTAAACATTATAACCTAGACCTCTTTGTCAGTACAAGGAATCCAAATATATTTTTCAAGCTGTCTTTTGATGGTTGGACCATAGTGAAAATATCTACCTGTTAGTAAGAATAAATAGGGCAATATTCACTTGGGCTGTTAATAGTGTTGCTGACACAAGATAAATAACAAAGAAACCTACAGATTTCCTCTGTAGGATGAGGGACAGCTCTGTTGTGAAACTATATATAACAATTTTGAATTGCAAAGCTTATCTCAGTAATACTAAGAGCCTTGTATGAAAGTCCAGGGCCATGACTACTTATTGACAAAAATAAGCAACTGATGAAGTGGATTGTAATTCATGAAGGCTCACATGATAATGAATGTCTCAGTCTTTACACTGTCTCAATACTTCTTCTTTTTGCTGTAAAAGACTAATATCACTATTTTTTGGAAATCATTAACAATAGAAATTCTAGATCTATTTCCAAGTTTGCATAAACTCTTGAAAAATCCTAAATTGATTCTCTACTAAACTGTAAGGGAGATTTAAAGACTTCTGGATCTAGTAATCCTGCTTCTGGAAATAGCATTGTATTAGCACTTCCAAGAAACCTCTTTTATTTTCATCAGTATGAAGTAATAATAATAATAATAATAATAACAGCAACAACAACAAGAATGGTAACAACAGCAACAGCAGCAGCAACAGCAACAACAGCAGCAACAACAACAATAATAATAATAACAGCAACAGCAACAACTCCTTGTTTCTGGGCTTACTTGTACTGCTGTGGTGAAAGCCGGGGGCTATTGCTGCCATTGCTGTTGACTTGTTCTACAGTGCTGCTCACATCATCATGGCCTATGTGCAGCATGCCACTAGTGGAGCTTGTGTTGATCATGGTGGGACTATTCAGAAGAGGAAAATTGCTCTCAGCCAGAGCTGCCTAAACATAAACAGCAACTAGTATAATTCACAAATTCTTAAAGAAATCAGATATGACAAGTTTAGAAAACAACCACAGATATTTATTTATTGAGAAAATGGTTAAACCCTTATACTAACAGTACCTTTATTTTTCAGGAGTCAGTGATTTAGACAAATAAAAAGGTATTACTTTATTGAGAATGTTTATTTTCTACCTTCTTGTTCAATAATATCAATTAGGATGCCTTTCAAGAAAATATAGTTCAACATAGATAACTAAAATATAATTAGAATAGAATAGAGCTGGAAGGGATCTTGGAGGTCTTTCAGTCCAACCCCCTGCTCAAGCAGGAGACCCTATACCATTTTAGACAAGCGGCTGTCCGGTCTCTTCTTAAAAACTTCTAGTGATGAAGCACCCACAACTTCTGAAGGTAAGCTGTTCCACTGGTTAATTGTTGTCACTTTTAGGAAATTTCTCCTTAATTCTAGGTTGCTTCTCTCCTTGATTTGAAAGTCCCACTGGTTAACCTTTATGCTTTTATTCCTTTATGGTTTTATCCCTTTAAAAATATTGAAGCAAAAACCTTGGGCTGTTTCAAGTAGATGTCAGAAATATACGCTTTCTACCAATATGTGTGCTGATAAGCTTTTGGTCATTGGCTAAGATGATCTGAAGCTTAATTTAATGGGATTCATTAAATAGTTATATGTCACTCTTTCCCTAACAGAAAATATGTCTAAAACATCTACCCAGCTAGTCCATGTTGGGACCCAATGCTATTTTTTATTCCAGTCTGTTATTCCCCATCAGAAGAGAAGGGTAGCAGACCATTGACCAAAGCATTCAGTTCCAAGAGAGACTATCTATTCTGTCATTTGCTGTCATTGATTTATTCTCACCTTGTTAAAAGTTAGCACTTATATTGTGAAGCCGAACATTAAAAATAAGCAAACATTGCAATGTAACGGAAACAGCAAGAAGGTGGATATTGGAGTGCCAGGGGTGGTGAAGTGGTTTGGGTTATAGTGGTCTGGTTCCTCTGATTATCTTGAGGGAAAATACCACATTGAATATTCTGTACTGGAATATAAACTAAATGGAATAATGACTTCAATGATCACTGAAAGAGTTTTGAAGATTTTCTACAATGCAGTACAAGATTCCAATAGAGCAGGAGTTTACTCTGATGGCTTGGAACAACCAACCCAATATTCCCCTAACAAAGATGGCTTGCTGTAATGGAAACAATTGTGCTTCTCCACAAGTCTTACCTGGTAGCTGGCATTAAGTGCTCCATAACTAAGGCCAGAAATCATGTTTTTCACTAAAGTTGGACTCCTGTGAACAAAAGATGCAGCTTTTAACATTTCTATTCAAAAACCAGAGTAAGATAACAGAGATGTCTTGGAAAGAACACATTGTTCATCTCCCTCATTGTTTAGCCCTTCCCAATTCCCATAATTTACAACTCCCATAATACAAAACCAGCATTTCAAGGAGTATTAGAATATTCCTAGCCTAGCTTTATAATGCAGTTATTTACTCTCATTATATTCTAAGTCCTGCTACAGTGTGTCTTGTTTTATTTTACATGTTGCTAGGCCATTCAGGAAGGACTCCTAGAAAGGGAGGGGGATAAGTAGTTGAAGGTAATTTCTCCCTACTCCTTGTGACATAATCATTATCATTATGGGAACAATTCCGGACATTTTTATTACTTTTTAAAAATACTATTCATCCTGTATTATGGTTGATGTTTCTCAGCTACTTGTAACACCTAAGGATGTCTCATACTACTGTATATATAACCTTGGCGGCAGAAGGCAGATAACAGTTACGTAGGCTTGCAGTCTTTCACAGAATGTTAGCATGTTTTTAGCATATACACAAACATACATATGAAATATAGTGAATGGTAGTAGTGTAAATTGGTGTAGATTTAAAATATAAAAATAGTAATCATATAATAATTAAGTAGAAAGCTACCATTGAAAGACAAATGTTACTTTGCTTCTGAATCTTAGATATTTGGCTTCATTTTTTTAAATTATTAGAGATTTTCAAAGTGATTTAACTATAAAATTAAAATATTTCTCTTATCTATATTATTTATATTAGCTCAGTTTTTATGTATAAATATACCTCTAAACATAGCTAATGGCAAAACAAAAAAATGGTTTATCATTATTTAACACCATTTTGTCCACAACAGTGGGAAGTTATAGCACTATTGGAATGCTACGAGTGGTTCCTTCTTATTTATGGAATACCATTAGCACCTTTCAGTTACTATCTGGTATCTGCCCTTTGTACCTGTTCATTCTGCTGAAATGCTTTTATGTATTTTTACCAGTGTTACTACATGCTGAGGCGATGTTTGCAGCACAATTCTATATATTCCAAAAGGTAAGTATACAATTCTTTTGATCATGTAAACTTACCAAGATTAATAGTATGGCTATAGCACTAGCATTGGTATCAATGCACATTGAATATACCAGATGCACTCTCTTTTCTCATTTCCACCCTGTCTTCTTTTCACTGTTTTTTATTTGACTAAACTCCTCTTCTTTGATACTTGTATAAAGTATCTTTATGCAATTCCCAAGGTAACTGTCATAAACTGAGGCAAGGCAATCTCTGAAACATTTAGTGACAAGGGTCTGATGTTGATAGGGGATATTTACATTGCACATATCTATATACACATGGAGTGTGTGAAAGACAGCCAAATGATTATCAAATCATTGAATAGTGTGCTGTGGTTCAGTTCACTCAAACAAGCTGACATAACAACGTGAGCATTAGTTATTAAAGCAAAAGTCGAAATATGGTTCTAAAAAAGCCTAAATGCATAATGAAGACCCCCAAGAACCGTATGAGTCTCTCAGTCATCTCTTTTCCCTGGGTGATTTGGTGGAAATTATATTGGGGTTAAATACTCATTTCCAAAATATACTAGTAGCTTATGTATATACCTTAGCTTATAATATATCAGTGGCGGCCATAAGCCTAGATATTTTTTAGAAGCATTCATGGAGGCTATGAATGACTAATAGTTATGACAGATATATATTGGTGTGAGATCCAATGCTCCTATTCCAGAGTTCCTATGCACTTCCCACCCGCATGCAGTCTGGACTTTGCATACTCCCAACTACTCTCATATCTCAGCATTTGACATCA
>JANHFL010007489.1:78805-80880 GCA_032468155.1 Oxyrhabdium leporinum
TATGGGTCTTCCTCCAAGCTCAGGCCCTCTACTACAAGCCTGAGAGTTTGAAAATTCTGGGCAGTACCTTAGTTGTTCCTAACATTACACTCTTCTGGACAGGAAGATCTTCCTGGAATCTGTTGGAGCCATTTAGAAGTCACGGGCCCTAGTACTTCTCCAGGCTTTCATACTTACTGATGTTGCTGTCACTTGATACTACTATATCTATCACCACTGCTGTTTTCACATCACCACTCCATGAGTGTGTGTGTGTGTGTGTGTGCCAACCTCCCCCCAACAACAACCTATGCACAGGCATTCACTTTTTAAAAATTATTTACCTGAGATGCAAGTAATACATATGAAAATTCATCTCTACAAAAATGAGGAAAATATTCTAGACAGGGAATGAAATGAATGTAGTATAGTTTTTTATGTTCCTTGTCGGGGAGAGGAGAGATTGTTTAAGAAAAACTAGTTTAAAAAAATTAGGAAATGGCAGGTTAGAACAATGGAACTTAATGGCAGTTCCCTTTCCTTGACATCATCATCTTCCAAACAAACATCGTCTTCCAAACAAAGGGATTACATGTCACTATCAAATCAAATAACTTGGAAGGAAGATGCAAAGCTGTACCACGTTTTCCTCATAAAATGCAGCACACCTCACCTATTTCCTCATTAGTAAAAGAATCCTCTTCAAACATTCCTGAAATGGGAACCAATACCCACACACTCAAAACAGGCCAAATATGTGATCCACTCAAAGTTAAGCAACAGGAGAGCAATATAGACTACCCATTTCCTTTTTCACCTAAATGTAAAGGTGTCTTTTTAAATGGCAACCCAGAAAATGCCTCAGATTGTGCTGCGTATCATCCGAGTGATAGACAATGAGGCAAATTGTATACGATTGCGGCACAGAGGATCTTAAATGAGACAAGAAACATGAGCAGCCACTCTGGAGCTTCCCTCTCCTTTCAGTAAGGAAAGGAAAGGTAACTGTAGAAATGAAGAGAAGGAAATGCAGATCCCTCTTTTCAACTCAAAATTACAGAGCGCCACTCTCTTATTTTTATTAACTCAGAGGACTGCTTCACTCTATTATTCACAGACATCTGCTTTTTCATCAGTTTTGATGTTTATTTCTGAACAATATATCAGCCGGATGCACATTTTGTCCCACTACCCAACAGTCTTCGACTTGCCTACTTACTCTAGATTATTCTAATTCATGACTTTTTATTCCCCTCACCCACCAACCCAGCAATCTTTTGTTAACTCACCCAATAGCTCTTGTTAAAGTCTGCATCTATTTCACCAGCCTTGCTTCTAATTTTCATATCTGTGACCTTACCCTTTCCTGTTTGCATCTCTACAATACTCTTTACTCATAGGTTACATATGGTCTCTAGCATTCATTTTTGGGGCCTCATAATTAGGTTGCATTGGAAAATTTCACAATAAAATTTTTAGTGGCATGAACTTTACTAGTTTTGTGATTAGAATGAAGATGAAAGTAGATGCTATAATCATTGTGACCCTTAAGAACCCACCAAAATTTCCATCCTCAAAAAATAGACAAAGGACATTTGTCTTGGCTGTGTGCAAATTTCGTCTTTGGAACATAAAATCTCATATATATGCATCTGTAAATATGTGAGGATAGGGAATCCCCTGTTTATATGTATTTTAGCATTTATCATCCTTAAGTGATTCTAGATATGAATCATGCTTTTTAGCTACCAAAAATGGCAGTGAGTTTATTCATTTTTAAGACCAAGGGGGAAAATGAACACAGTTTAAATTACCTATTTTTCTCTGTAAATCACATTCACATTCAAATAAAAAAATGAGGTGATAATTTGTATACAGTTAGGACTAACAGTTAGATTTTTAAAAATCTATCTGAAGCTTATAGATGACTAGCAGCCTGTCAGCTTTGGAAGCCATAATTGCGAGGCCTCTGCAAGCTGCCACAAAAAAGTGTATGGGAATTAAGGGGGGTTTACTTTCTCATGTAGTTAGAATGGATTGTAGACAAAACAACATTCTTGGTAATTGTGTCAAGGCCATCCTAGTTAGCACCTGGA
>JANHFL010007489.1:80980-93753 GCA_032468155.1 Oxyrhabdium leporinum
CAATAAACTCTGATTTGGATTAATTACTATCTGAGTGCTGAGCGGTTTGTTGAAACTTCGATGGAACGCTGACACAGACAGGGTATGGTAATTCATGTGGATGATGAATATTTTTGTGGAACAATTAGGTACCAAATATTTTAAGAATTTTTTTTATGCTTTTCTAAAAGTATTTATTTTCTATAACCTAATTCTTAAGTCATATAACATAAATCTTAGGTCATATGTATTACAACATAAAGTCCAGATAGATCAATCAGGATGGCAGAGTAACTCTACCCTTTTCCTTTCAAGCCTGACAGTTTGTCTAACAACTGAAGTATCAGTATCTTCTTTTGTAGGTTATGGATAACAGAAAAAAATAATAATTTATTCATTAAAGGATGGAAAGGATCTAAGATGTATGTATGTATGTATGTATGTATGTATGTATGTATGTATGTATGTATGTATGTATGTATACATATGTGTATATATACGTATATATATGTTTGGAGAGTATTGTTATTTTTATATTCTATATAAATATACAGTGTATTACATAGAGTATATTATGTGCGCTGATATTATTAAGTTGGGTAATTAAATGTCTGAAAGTAAACAACCAAGGTGAAAGAATACTAAGAACCCCATAGTTCAACCCTGAGCTACATACATTCTCTTCTATCTGAATGTCTATACTTATCTAATATAGAAATGGACGTGTGTTCCTCAAATGTTCTGACCCACAATTCCCAACATTACTCAAAACTGAGTTCCATAAGTTCCCTACCCCTGGATAAGTCTGTTTCATAAATTAATAATTCAAACATATTCAGCTTGCAACAAGGTTGATGTTTAAATTCATTTGTCAAGAATCCTGCTATTGCAATCTTTAATTCACACAACAACAGCAATTTCAAACATGGAAAGGTCTATGTAGTTAGGCTTCTACATATTGAGACTTCCCTGAAAGATTAAAGTCTGTAGGTCAATGTTCAAAGGCTGCCTGGCAGCAGACATATACATCTTTTATGTGGATATTTGGATGGGATGACAAGGAAAGTTGGATAGTGCTCAAGTGAAGCAAGTCAAGTGATCAAGTAGAATCTTTTTCATGCAATTCATTCATGAAGGAGGATATATTTCACATAAGATATCTTACAGATCTGTATAAAAGAGAAGAACCCCCACAACATTCCTAGGGCAAATTGCTTATTTTTGGCTTTTTACCTTGGGCTGATTCATCTCAAAAGCTAAATCTATGGAAAAGCACCTTTGGAACTTCAAAAGCTAGTTTGAAGTTCAGATAAACTGTAGGTATAGTAAATAATATTTCCCATATAGTTATTAAATAATATTGCATGTATGTGAAACAAAGGTTTAAGTTCCCATTTTTAAATCAACATCACTTTGAATAACAATTGTTCATTCATTCCTACAATAATTTGAAATTATTTCATTCTGCAAAATGGATTTTAAATTTGTTTTAATACCGTGCTTACATATAGCATAAAAAAATAAACGGCCATAACATCAGAAATAGTATTACACTATTGTATCTCCCTATATAGCATATAGGAATGCCAGTAAGCATACTCTTAATTCTGGTTAACAGAAACTATAAGCAAAACATAAAAGCACAAGGCTATACACAGTTGATATCATTGCTAAAGACATCACATGCTGCTTGTGAATTTCATAGCGGTTGTATTCCCTGAAGCACTTTCATATCTGGTGTTTTTAGAACATGATTATAGCATAACATAAGCTATTACAGCTGAAATTTGTTGTATTGTAAATAATTACATAGTGGGAAAAATTCTTCCTCTGGCAGGTGAATTGACTAGGTGTCAGCTAATAATTGTTTTCTAGACTCCAACAAGCAAGATTATATAATTCTTGAACAAGTAGAAATGAAAATTCTTTAAGGCCTCTATATTATACTTGAATAGGTTAACCATCTGCCACCATCTATGGGTAAAGCTCTGTGATGTGGTCAGTCCCAATATTAGAGCTTTCAGCAATTTGTTATATGAGCCCAATATTGTACAATGCTTACATTAACCACAGGAAGGGCTCCTTTTCTCAAATAAAGAAAAAGGAAGAGAAAGTATAGATGCAGATGACTAGCAAGATTCAGGGCTTTCAGAGAAGCTGAACTCCCTGTGTAATTAAATCAGAAATCTTTCTACTAGGACAGGCCTGCACAAACTAAAGCCAGCCAGCCAATTGCAAGAGTAAGTGCAACTCTTTTCTCTGACATACCACAAATTTATTTATTTTTTCTCCACCCCTAATCAGAGATATACCAGGGAATTGTCAGCAATATTTTCCCAACCCTCTGCCGACAGATAATTTGTAGCTTTTCTACATGTTTTTCAGATATATGCTTTGTATTCTTAAAATGTCATGTAGCAAATAATTTGGCTTGCTTTAAAATGTAAATGTGTATCAGAAATATTAATATGCCTACGAGGTAAGCTGAGCTTTACATTCCAATGACATATGAGGTTTAATAAAGTTTTAAAAACTCTCGAGTCAAGCTAGACTTTGATTACATGGATGGATAATAACTGTGCAGATTTTTTGGCCACAACATGGAAGTGATTTGCTATTTCTTACCTCTGAGATAGTTTTGAACTTCTCAACCTGGCTTCCTGGTGGTCTACTGCTTGAGTATTAACCAATTCCCATCTTGCTTAGTTTCTCTGCCCAGATGAGATGCTGCCATCTGCTCATCTGAAAACCTAAGTTTGTTACCAAAGGCCTTTGCTGAACTGCTGTAACAGGGAAGTTTTACCTGTATTCACTGAGGTGAACGAGGACAAAGAGACACTGTACATGGGGACTAAAGAAAGAAAGATGGGTCACAGACATAGGGACAAAGGAACTTTGTTGTGAAGGGAAACAAGAAAAATGAACTACAGATTGAACTGTCCACATGCAGTTCAATCTGTACTTGTTACAGATCTCATATCTGTATATTCAGTATGTGTTATGGGTTATGGGTTAGAGACAGAAAAATGGGCTAGTGACTTTGAAGGCACAGTTGAATAAAGATACATGAAAATAATGGAGGACCTGGATAGAGGAACTTGCCATGCTTTTGATTTGGTATCTTCATGTCACAAAAAACAGAATGAAATAGGATTGGAAAGATGAAAGACTGTTCTTTTACATGCAGGCAGAATATCTTAGTTTTACATGACAACTTGCCATAGCCAGCTCTCCATGACTGACTCAACACAGCCAATTTGCCACGGCCAACTTGCCATGGCTAACTTGCTTGGGTCAACTCATCAGGGGACAACTCTCCACAGCCAATTCAACAATTCAGTTTAATTATTTAAAATAATTTTAAAATAATTTTAATTATCATTCACATTTCATTTTATTGCTCCTTTTCCATACTTTCTTTAATGATTTTATTCCACCCTTTCTTTGATATTAGTGTAATTCTTGCCCTGTGGCAAGTTGTCCTGCAGTGAATTGGTTGTGGTGAATTGGTCATGGCAAGTTGTCACAGACCCATTTTAAAGGTAGTCCTTGACTTACAACTTGCAACTTTAGTGACCTAGGATATAATGACACTGAAAAAAGTGACTTATGACTGTTTTTCACACAACTTTTTCAGCATCCCCACAGTCATGTGATTAATATTCAGATGCTTGGTAACTGGCATGTATTTATGATGGTTACAGAGTGCTAGGTTACCTTTTGCAACCTTCTGACAAGCAAGTAAATAGGGAAGCCAGATTAACTTAACAACTCTGCTACCAATTTAACAACTGCACTGATTCATTTAACAACTGTGACAACAAAGGTTATAAATTGGAGCAGAGCTCACTTAACAACAGTCTCTCTTAACAAATTTTGGGTTCAATTGTGGTTGTGGTTATCTATATAGAAAATCTATTACAGTGATTATGTAACTTGTCTAAAATATGTTCCACACAATGAGTAATCAGTAATTTGAATGTTATGTGTGCTACTGGAATAAAATGACTCAAAATGCACACCAAAGATAGAAACAAAAATTAACAATATGGGAATGCTGATATTATTACCTTTATGTTTAGAGGTTATGTAAAGATTTTGTGTTAGTTGCTGTCCTATATTTGGCAGTTTCATATTTAATCTTAAAAATAATTATGCATAAGTCTTAGAATGATGCATACAGTAGGTTGGTTTTTTTCATGAGAAGAAAAGAAGGTAGGAAATGACTTCTTCCTTTCTTTTCCTGAAACCTTACAAGTCTTCTGAAAAGATAAACTGTTCACAAACATTCCACACCATAAACAAAAAGAATGCTTCAATCAGCAAGCTTGAGCGGTAATTTTTAACTAGTACAAACAAAATTGCTTTTCCCCGGAAACAAGAAGTATCTTAAAAAGAAGTTATACTCTGCTTGCCCCCTGAAATCTCATAATGGGTTATTTCATGGATCCTCTCAAAGCATGAGTTGGACTACAGGGCAGCTGCCTTCTCCAACAAACTTCACTGGCAAGTTCAGATTTCCATGGTCCCTCTTGGATTGATCCAAATCAACTCACTTCCCACAAGAGCCTAATGCCATGACCTCCTTTTCATTCTCAGAGTAATTTGCTGCTCTCAGACTTGTGTTTGCTTAACAAGCAGCAAGTTCTGCTTGGCCGTTATCAAAGTCTGACGGCTACACAATAACTCTGGCTTTCCGTCTAAGGGAGTGATTGTATCGGGGCTTGAGTGTGACACTGGCAGAATTATGTCATGTCTGGAGGATGGAATCTTATCGGGGCTTTGTCTGAAAGGCAAAGATGCCCAGCTGCAAGAACATGACACCCCTCCTCTGCTCTGGAGACAACCCTCTGCTTCTCTCCCTCTCTCTCTCTCTCTCTCCCTCTCTCCCCCCCCCCCATTTTTGCATCCCAAGGAAAAACAGTCTCTTCTATTTCGAGATATCACTGAAGCAAGGAAGGACAAATAGATTCAGAGACAGAGGTTATTAACAGGTCAAAATACAAATTAAAAATGGAAATTGAGTACTATTTCACATGAAGAAAAATACACACACACACACACACACACAGAAACGCATACAAACTTCATATTTTAAGGATATACAGTAAGGTTTTTTGCTAAAATATTAATCAGAAAAAATAAACCCGCAAAGAGGGCATTTTGGATTTTATAATATAAACAAGACTTGGCACCTAATATTTTTAAACTGTTACTTTTCTAGACACTAGATACAATTGGCTTGATTTAGGGGAAACACACAGATACACGAACTACTTGGCCCACTTAGTTTACTGTTCCCTATAATCTACAATGATGGACCACAGCTCTTCTCTGTGAATTCTTGTTCTCTATGACTGAGCTATGGACATCTTCCATTGCTCTCCAAACCAAATTTGCAGATTCTGCCTTTGTTTTGATAAATTTTTAATTACCAAGAGATACTACAAAGTAGTACAGAGACATGCATAAACATGATTATAGCCAGACTCAAATCCTCTGCTGTCATCAAAGATTTATGGTGATATAAGTACCGTATATAAGTAACAGTAATGTCCTCTTTTTTATTTTATAATTGGAGGAATAGATATACTAAGTGATCAGATTTTAATTAGAACCTCAAGAGTGTGTTCAGGATAAAAGCGTGGATACTGGAAACTTATGACTAACTTGCATTGTAAAGTTTAACTGCTCTCCCAGGATTGAAAGCTAAGTTTCAGTTGAATATTGTATGTTTCTCTTATGAACATTTACACACACACACACACACACACACACACACACACACACACACACACACACACACAAAACTATCCTATTAGGACATCATCTGTATTATGGCAACTACTCCTTGTAATCTGGGAAACTAACCTGAATGATAGCTAGGTTGACTGAAACTTCTATTTGCCACATGCAGTGAGATACCAACCCCCAGGTTATCATTAACCTTATTTTCTATTTCCAGCATCTTGAACTTCCCTTCTGCTTTTCTTGTACTGAAGCCACATGCATGCAGCTGCAGACCTATTTCTGCAGGCTTATAATGGAACAGACTGGTCACATGCTGTTGTCACCAACCCACACATCGTTATCCCCACCTCAGAAGCTAAAACACATTGTTCTGAGAGATGGAACCTAATGCTCTAATCTTGTTTAATCATCCATGCATTTTGACACATTTTATGTTAAATTATCTGTTTATTGTGCTGAGGAACTATACATTCTCATCAAGAGAAACTATAGCCCACAGCTCAGAAAGAAACCCATGGAGGCAGAGGAATATCTTGTGCTCAAGAAGGTGGAATTCATCAGTCCCGACAGTCTCACAGCCCCTTCATCCTAACTGGAAGCAACATAATAATGGATAGAAAATGACTCAATATCTATTTTCTCCACTTTGGGTAATGGCTAACGAACAGATCACCTTACTCGTGGAAGATATGGAATACTCCATACATTTTACTGAAGGAGAGATAAGAATTTTGTCTTCTACATGTATTATAGTAGAAGCAAAAAAATTAAGAAAAGGATTCACAAGTCACTCAAATATTGTTTTACTTATTTCACTGGATCATGTCAAGTCACCTCAAATACCCAAGCACATTATATAGCACAATATATTCTTTATAATCTCCCGCTTTACCTTTACATATTAAGATCTTCAATGCAGATTTTGTGGAACATGGAATGAAAGAAATAAGGAAACTCAACCATGCTGCTACTAAATCACAGAGTGAACGTATTGACATGCAATTGTATATAACTTTTATAAAATTCTTAATATCATACCCACATTCAGAATACAAATAAAATACAACCCAGTTCAGCCATAAGCACATTACTCTTTTTCTAAGGATAATTCGAATTCAGTCCTGTATGTCTTCTACATTTAGAACATGTACACATGCACATGCACATGCCCAGGCATGCCCAGACACAAACATACAACCAACACACAATTCCATTTTGTGGTTAGCAACATTAGCCAGAGCACAAAAAAGGAGTCAGAAATATAAGCCAAAGAAATTAAAGTGAAAAAACAAAGATATTCAATTCAATTTAATTTATTCTAATATCATCACTATTTATTTATTAAATGTATATGCCACCGTCATTATCCAAAGTGACTCTGGACTGCTCACTGTACTTCTTCATACTCTTTCTGAAAAACTTCCTTATCTTCACCATGGCCACATAGAGCTTCATGTACAGATAGTCCTCAATGTACGACCAAAATTGAGCCCAAAATTTCTGTTGCTAAGTGGGACATTTGTTAAGTGAGCTTTGCCCCACTTTACGACCTTTCCTGCCACACTTGTTAAGTGAATCAGTGCAGTTGTTAATTTAGTAACACAGTTGTTAAGTGAATCTGATTTCCCCATTGACTTTGCTTGGTCAGAAGGTCGCGAAAGGGGATCACATGACCCCTAGACACTGCAAATTGGGTCAGCTGCCAAGCATTTGAATTTTGATCACCTGAACATGGGGATGCTGCAATGGTTGTTAAGTGTGAAAAATGGTCATAAGTGCCTTTTTTCAGTGCCGTTGGAACTTTGGTCACTAAATAAACTGTTGTACGTCAAGGACTACCTGTATTGCCTTTTCTTCATTTAACCTGCAACCTCTGTTTACAAGTTGAGGAATTGATCAACGTCATCCAGCAACGTCTAAACTTCTAAATCTTTCCATTTTTCCTTTATATATTTGTATTGCGATGCACTTTTCATTCATTCATTCTCTATGATCAAATCACCTCAACATCTCTTTTACATACTGGTCACCTAGCTTTGTACTTCTATTCATCCATTTCTTAGTAATTCCTACTTCCGATCTCTTCTGGTTTTAACCACATACACTTCTTAAATAAATCTATTCTCACTGTGTTCTTAATATTATAAAATACAATCAATACAAGTAGGTAGAAACACACTTACCAGTAGCCAGTTTTCCTTTCTTTCCATAAACATAATGTTTCATCACACATTACATATTACCCATTACATTTATACCTTTAGTATTTCTTAATTTTTTTCTGATTCCATCCATTTCTCCATATGTATTAATCATTTTGTTTAATAGAGTTCCAAATTTTTTTTTAAAAGTGATATTGTTGTGAAGAATATTATATATATCCCAAGGCTATATTTAAATCCTAGTTTAAATTTTACCTTCCATGTAGCTGTATTTCTCCTGAAGTAGGCAAACATCCGTGTGAACCAATTGTAGATTTCATTCAATGTTAGCTGCCTGTCAGGGGTCTCAAGGATCGCCTACATTTAGACATGAGAAAAAGTCACTCTCAGATATAAGACTCAGCATTTCTCATCACCATTCCTGGGTGAACTACTATCAAAAATGTCAAAAGGGACTGACATTACTTTACAAAATTTTCAACCACTTGTTAAAAATGCTGAACCTAGAACAAGTTAACACATATTGATTTTTTTCTTCACAATGATTAGAAAATAAAGTGGGAATTAGTGTGAGCAAAGTAGCCATATAGATCCTATGTTATTGAGTTTTCCCATGGAATGATGTTACCCAGAAACCATAGGTTTTTAGTGAATTGAATTTATCACTCAACAAGCTATATGACAAAGTGTTCAGAGTAACATACACATTTGTGAACCAATTCAAATTGGTTCCAACCAATTGGAATTGGAAACCAATTCAATTTGAGTTGACATTCAAAAATGTAGAAGTATCTAGGGATGACATACTGTAACATCATTACTTATCATTACTTATTCCAAAACAAAGCAGTAGAAGCCAATAAAGGTATATATTAGGGATGCAACAATGTATCACCATGCAGCTGGGTAGCAAAAGAAAATATAAAGACCATACTCCATGGTCTTTTTATTAAGCTGTATTTATATCTTCAGAGAAATTTAATATTTGCTAATATTAGGTTATTATTAATTCCAGGAAGTGATATGCAAAATTGACAAATACAATGAAATTGGTTCTTTCAATATTTTATTTAAAAAAGTAACCAGACCATCCAATCTAACCATTTACTTTCTTTGTCTGAATGTAGAACAACATTTTGTAGGCTTAATGATTTCTAAAGTATTTTTTTATTTTTTAAAAAAATAAGAATTTTTTTTTTCATTTAATTTTTAGTTAAGTTAAAAATTACTTTTAATTTTTTTAAATTTAAATTTCAATTTATATGGCTATCTCTCACATAAGCCAGTAGTCTAATAAGGTTATCTATCTCACATAAGGAAGTAGATTTAATCTATGTAGATCTGGAGTAGCAGTGCTCAGGGAATACAGGTTTTAAATAGTTGTATTTACAGTAGCAGAAGATTCCCTTATGCAAATACAACAATATTATGTTCTACATACAGTACTGTAGGCTTAACTGCTGAGAACAAGATCTGCTAAATAGTAAGTACAAAATTGCTGCTAATTATTATTCCCAAAGTACAAAAATGGAGCAGACTAAGCAAGGCAGGTACAAAAATCATGTCTCCAGGCTGAGAATTGTACTATATGGACAAAGACAGATTGTCAATACATACTCAAAGGTTCTTCAAAAACTGGTCATGATTCTTATGCCCTTGCTTCTAAATATATAGCAAAAGAAGAGCACCCTAAAATGGTTCTTCTTCATTTCATTTTTATTATGTATCTCAGACTTAGAAAAGTCAATGGAGAAAAGTTAACAGGTTGGCTTTCACATTTACTAACTCAGATCAGACAATACTTCAGTCACTAGGCGCAATCAGTTTTATGTGGTGGTGCAATTAAAAATGGAACATAATCAAAATTTGCAGGACTGTGAATATGAAGGAGACAATAAATTTCTGTTAGCTGTTAACTCAGCAGGGTTGGGATGTTTGAAAGAGTCATCTGATCTAACTTAATATTTTTACATATGTCACTACCTGCACCAAGGGGAAAAATATTTGGGGGAGCTGGTAAATGAGAATATTTGTTTAAACTTTCAAAGTATCTCTTGGAAAAGCTTATCAAGTCATAGATATTCCAAAGTGGTTAATCTGAACGACCTGAAAATAACAGGAATAAGTTCCCAGGAAATGATCTAATTCAGACTTTTTGCATAGGCTTTAAAAGACTAATTCTAAGGAGGAGATAATAGAAGTAATGATCTTAGCTTGTCCTTCTAAGCATATTTTAAATGCAAAATAAAGTGTTTATAAAGGCATTTATTCAGCCAGAAGGAAATAGGACCATAAGGTCAGAGCCCCAGGGAAATACTGTAGCCTGTACTCTTAAGCTAGTCAGCTTGTTTCTATTCACTGTAAAATGGAGATGCTGGCCCAATATGTATTATCAGGGAGCAATAGTAGCCATTTTCTCAGGGAATTTAGCTTTTTTTTTGGAAATGGCTTTATTAAGTTTTTTTTTAAGTAAAAGAAAAAGAAAAACTAATAGAAAATGAATAGTCAAGAAAAGGAATAGAATAAAAGACAGAATAGAGAAGGACATGAGAATTGAACTTTTTAAAAGGATGTGCAGTTCATACAGGACATTATGACCCAAAGAAAACTGTATCTGCTCTGCCAGAAAATTAAGACTGGAAGGAGACATCAGCAGTTACAAACCACTAACATGAATATATAGGAACTCTATAGTCTTACATAAATGAAGCATGTGATTATACTGCATCTAAAAATCAGAAACATTGCGTACAAATGAATCTACAGTAAACACTGATCTCTTCTTTGTGTATGAGAGGACAATATATATAAATATTAAATGTCTGAGTATGACTAGTTAAATTAACCTACTAATTAGTATTAATAAAAATACTTCTCTCAACAAAATTTATCAAGAAACAGCTTTAATCAATCAGTTATTTTAAAGGGAGACTTTTGTTATTCAGTACAAGGTTAGTAACTCTGAAAGAAATAACTTTAACATTACATTGCTGTATTTCTGAAAACTCTAGAAGACATTGAAGGGCAGATTTTTTACTAATGAGAATTGAGTATATCACTGTCATTTTTTAAAAAAAAATATAGTTCCTTCCCTACCCTTATTCAGGGAGCTATTAACCTGACTATATAAAGCAGTGCATTAAAGAAGCACTAAGGTCAGAGCTGCCAAGAGCTGTCTGATTCGAGCAGGATACAACTATAATTATAAATAATTAAAGAGCAATAAAAACTAGAAATACAACCCTTATGTCTTTGTCTCTAGGTCTCTCTTCACACAAAATAGACAAAAGAAAAAAAAAGAATATTTATCTGATTCATTTACCAGCAGTACTAGAATGCTTAGTGAAAGGCACAAACAAAGGCTTAAAATCAGAGATAATTTTGCTCTCAAGCTGTAAATCGGCAGTTAAATTTGCAGCTTAACCGAACTGCATTCCCCAGAGTTAGGACAGAAGGCAAAAATCTTAGAGTATGTTACTGGCATATTAGAAACACTTGGCACAATTAACAATTGAGTATAGTGTGAGCACTTCATAAGAAGGATTGCTGCCTTTTCCAGACATCATTGTATTTATGTGCATTCTTACAAAATAAAGAGGTTTTTACCTGTCTGATAAGTGAGGCATATGTGAAGGGAGGGCGGACATCTGCATTTTTGTAAAATTCATGATTCTGTGCAAGTTCTAGGCAGAAAAAAAGTAAGTTATAAAGAACAGCAAAAGAAATTCCAAATGATAAATTTCAGCACAATATCTGATGTAACTAGAACTTCTCCTCAACTATCTCACCTGAGGAAATTGGTGTGCAGAACTTCTCTGAGTTTCTCCTGCGAATAGGCCCTACATTGTGTAAAGTGGAGGAGCTGATAACAGAAGGACCCTGTCGCAATGGAGTAATGGGTGCTGTTGCAGAGGTGGGGGGATGAGGTAATCCATCAGGAAAGGTATCAGAAGTGCTTTTGGACATTGTAGCGCTGGAAACCAGATTCAGCTGCTCAACGAGGATTAAAAGAAGACCATGATTAGAACTAGTCTAGAAGCACGTGGGTAAACAATGTGCTAAGATAAAGCAGGTGGTGAGTATTATTTATCAATAAAGATAACTATAAAAGTGAAAGTAAATATATTCCAATGAGGCCTCATTCATTGACAATTGGTAGAGACAGATTTCAAGATATCAGAACCATTGTATTTCAAAGTATATTGGACCAAGTCATGACAAGTTGATTCATAAAACGCTTTACCAACTTTAGTTATAAGAAAGCATGTTGTTTGATAGAGGGAAAAAAATTACCACCTAAAAATATACTTCCAATTAAAACAAAAACAAATCCCTAGTATTTTTTGGGGGGAGGGGGGATACACAGATTTTAAGAGGAATAATTTTCAGTGATGATTACTCAACTCTATCACCTCAAAGTTCAGCATTATTAAATCTGTATCACAACTGGTGGTAAAGTTAAAGAAACAGACTTGCAAAAGTTTAAATTCTTTTCTGCAGAGAAGAAAAATGGTGATATATATTGAGGATAATATACACCAATATACACAAATTCCCTAATATTGTAACCTGATTTGATAGCTTCATATCAACATAGAATCACACACTGCAGTACTGAACCAGCCAACCAACCAACTGAATAAGGATCTGAATGTTACTTTAATAATAGAAACATCACAACTTAGAAAAGTTTTCTTTTTAAGAGAACAGAAAAGCCAGACACAGCTCTTGTTTCTTATAGGTGGGAATATCGACATGACTCAGCTCGGGAGAAATGGCTAGAGGGCACATTAGTGGGTGATAAAAAAACAGTAACTGTGAAAAGGACCTTGGAGTCCTAGTGGACAATCACTTAAACATGAGCCAACAGTGTGCGGCAGC
>JANHFL010007489.1:93853-114652 GCA_032468155.1 Oxyrhabdium leporinum
ATATATAATTTCTTATTTGTTTTATTTATATAACATATAAAAATTTAATTTCAATCAAACAGTGTGTTGTCTCGGTACAATTATTTTTAAGAAATCATAATCAAAATGTTTATAATAGTATTCATCACAATAATATTAATTCTATAATAATGATACTGGCCTTCTAACTTATTTGAGCAAACAAGGCGGGAATAGGAACTGAATTTGAAAGATAATAATGCTTTTTTGAAAGACAGGCCTGTGCTAACGAAGGAAGATTTGTGCTATCCATCTCTATAGACTACCTGCATCCTACAGACAAATCTGTGACATTCATGTGTAGCTATGGCTATGGCTACACATGAATGATCATTAGCAGATATAATGAGAAGGACCTCGGCCACTTGAAACTACTGTAGGCTGATCATTTTCCTGGAGATCAGGTTTTGAGATAGTTAGACATGCTTCAGTCATATTCATACTGGACACATAGAATGCAATTTATATGGAGGATCTCTGAAAAGGCTACAGAAGCTCACCTTGGTCCAGATGGCCTTTGCAGCATATAACAGCTACCAATAGGATTGCAAAACCTTTCTTTAGACTAATAGCTGTTTACTGACACTTATAAACAAAGTGATTTTATGATTTTGATTGTTATGCAGTTTCTATACATAATTTTTTAACATCAATCACTCTGGTGCTTTTGAAATTGAAAACAGTAGATAATTTCCTAAAACCAAGCAATAAATAAATAATCACATTATACCAATCCTGCAAGAGCTGCACTGGTTATCAAACAGCTTCCAGGTCTAATTCAAAATGCTGGTGTCTGAGATACAGAAAGCATGTTTCTCCTTCCTGCATTTTGATTGCTAAAAGCAGAAGGGGGAGGGGGTTCTACTTCCTGTTTATCATAAAAACATGTTTGAAAGGGAAAAACAAGTCTTTGCAATGACTGCACCCATACTAAAAAATGTTTTGCCCCGGGCGGCTGCATCTTTCTTTGTTGGTCTTCACTATATGCTAAAGACAATTATACTCTTAAGTTTTCTTTGTGTGTGGCAGATATTGTTACATTTTGATCTAGTTCCTTGATTTATACTATTTTTTACAATATTATTTTTTGCAATTTTTACATGATATAAACCATGCTGTTTTATGCTTTTGGCAAGAAAAATAGGACCAAAACATCTTCCAATAAATTATTCTGAAGCAGTGGTAGCAGTATATTTCTTTACTCCTTCCTCAAGTTATGATTACAGTTGCCTTCCTTCTCATGGACTGTGGTAACAAGGTCCAAATGCCATATGGGCAAAATGCAGAACAAGATGGCAAAAGGAAAATATTAAATATTTGGGTTAACAATGCAAATTATTCTAGCAGGTTTTCTGACTGATGTGGTCTAGGGTATCTGTGTCACAAGCTGGCTTTTCCTTAGTAGCCATATGGAATGGCTGATAGACACTTAAATGGGCAACAGATCAGGAAGAAGCCAGTGGCACACCCTACATGTAAGTTCCTAGGTCTTGTTAGTATGAGTCATGACATCAGGATTGTGTCTATTGTCCCCACATTTTCAGATAACAGAGCTTTTCAGCTCTTGCTGGTAATCCCTCATCAGTGCACTTTTTCTATTGTTTGTTTCTCAGTTTAAGAATGACATTTTCTTTTCTATTAATGGTGCATATTAGTGATTTTGGCTAACTAGGCACAACTTGTAAGCTATGCTATATCAAAAAACTTCACTGTCTGTATATAGAAAGAACAGATTAACACTCCTAAAGTAGACCTAGCAAAGGACCTTTTATTTTTATTTATACAGTTTGCCAGCAGCATTACAATGCTTTATTGAGTCACATGGAGACAAGTTATTGCCTGGAAGAGCTTACCTAACCTTTGGATCAACCTTGCAGGAAACCATGAAGCCTGAATTCTTAAGAGGATTTGGAGGCAACCATTAGAACAAGATCATCACTATGATAAAATGAGAGTACTGTTGCTAATTGGTCTGTCAGTTATTATAATCTCATCTGACCTCTATGATTTCATCTGAGGAGAGTAATCTCCAAGCATTCAAGCAAGTTGCTTGAGAAAACAGTAACATTCTTATTTAGCATCTTCAGTAGGAACAAAAATCATTTGTCTTCCACAGTATCTTCATGCTCCTTGGAAACAGTACCTCCACTTTGAGCTTAATAATAATGTCACAGTCAGTACTGGCTTTCAGTCTTGAATCAGTCCCCTAAGATGATGACATCATCTTTTAGAATAATTCCTATTATAAAGAGAAGTTGGGGTATATGTGTCAGCAATGACCAGACTTACAGGCTGACTGAAGGGTTTTGGCTCTGAAGGTCTCATATGCAGATGGGCCATCATTGCCTGGAGACGTTCACTTTCTTTAGCTAGCTGTGGAGAGAACCAAACAGGAAGTTATTTGTTTGGAGGAAACATTCCTTACAATGGTCAATTCATTTATTTAGAAAAAGGGCCAAGATAAAAGTTCATTTGATATTCATTCCCTACAATCAAAAACCCTTTCCATCAGCAAGAGCCAAAACCAGCTACTTTAGCTTGCCCTGTTTAGCTGCAGGGTATGCATGTTTTCCTCTCATTTTGACTAATTCTTCTTACATGCTGTAAGAACATGTGGCATTACAAAATTGTTCCTTTAACTTGTCTTGCTGCCTTTTAGAACATACCTGAAAGGGAAAAACTACTAACTTTTCTGATTCCTTAATATCATGACTCTGGCAAGAGCATTACATTTCCAGGCCACTAAATTATTGACTTTCACAAGTGGATGTCAGGATCAGGATGTGTGGTTTTTCAGCTCTCATGCATTTACTGTAAGGAAATTAGTTTTGCCTGTACAGAGACAGGCTATTACAAGCAAGTAAAACTATATCCATATACAGAATTCAGCATCCACACCTTTTCACTCAGCTTTTCTTTTCCAATAGAACTTGGGTTATTTTCTTTACATGTGTCTGGTATTAGCATCCTGTCCCACAAGGAATGCCGCTAAATTAGATCAACTATCTTTCTAATATCCTTTCCTCTCAGATACCTGCTCTTGCTTTCTTTTGCTCCTTGCTCTCTCTTAATTTGTCATTTGCCCTTGTATCTATTATCTTGTTTCTGTTCACTTTGTTCTTGTTTTTCTCAGCTTATCCACTCACCTGCCCATCTACCTCTCCAGTTGTGCAATATTATTTAAGCTGCATGCTTTATGTTGTGTGAGAGACTTTATTTCTCAGGGTGTGGGGAAGGGTGAAATACGTGCTATGGCACTGGAGAGGCTGGGTGCTGTAAAAACAGTGGAACCTGCAGGATCTTACTGTCATCTTCACTTTCTAAATTTTCAAACGTTTCTTTGGTTCCACCCAGACCTGATGGGTCCTGAGGCAGACTGCAGGGTTTATGCAGAAAGGGACATCTCTCTCCTTATGAGGTCCAGAATTCCTTTCCAGAAGAAAAGATGAGGGCTAAAAAAGCAAATGCAGCATTGAGTTTGAAGAAGGATTGAGAGGTTCTGACACAAGGATGACCTGACAATATTGAGGCTTTCATTACAGCTGACAGATCCATTCCTGTGACGCATTGTAGGATCTCTGTAGTGAAAACTTTATAATAGGGAGCAATGGTTTTTTACACACGCAACTTTCTGCTCTCTTAAAAGGATTGTCTCCCACATAAGGATCAGTAATTGCTTGAAAGTCTTTTTGAGAACAGGACAGATTCACATAGTTGACTGAAGGCTATAAAAATGTAACTCTGCTCTTTAAATGCTCTTTGTCTGTTTTACTTGGCGTAAATGATGCATTCTTCTAGTCAACCCCATTTGCACCCACCGATTTAATTTAACTTTCAACAGAGACTGCCTCCACTATGTTATAACTGGCTATCTCCCTGCAGTCTCTTTCCTCTGTCACTAATTCTGTTGCTGCAGAGTCATGTCCCATGAAATGCTCCTGCTTTCATCCCCATCCCCATTTCACTCATATATAATTCATGCAACAACATGGATAAAAAGAAACTCCTGCTCCATCTCTCTGGAGTTCATCAAGCAAGCATCAGTGCTGGCAGAGCCTGCAAAGAAGTTTAAAAACAAAGGGCATTCCCTGTTTACATATCATAGATTACATGCTGTTTCACCACATCCCATACATTTAACAACTATTTATAGTTACCTCCACATGGACACTTTCTTTCATCACCCTTTGAGATCTAACTTTCAATCTGTTAATGTCACAGCCTTCTGTCACTGTTTACAATTTATAGCCCTCAAATAAATGTTATAGTTGTTACATGACTGCCATACAGATCAGTAGCATGGTACTACTTGTCCTTACTTGTGGCAACATTCAAAAGATGAAATGTGTGACATAAAGATATTGTGTTGCCTGTTTTTGTTTTTTAAATTATTTCCCCTTCATTGGCAATTACTTTTGGGAGAATGTGGAAATCAACATAATTTTACATTACTAGATATTCCCAAGTCAAAAAGGATTTTTTTTGCTGCTGCTGCTTTCTGAACATAGCTACCTAGTTTTGATAAATCCATTATCCATATTAAGAATCTATAAACTCATATGACGTATCATAAGATATGTTCAGTTCTGGAACCATAAAATAAAATTCAGGCAAGGGAACATAGTGGGAAATCAGTTCACATTTAGTAGCACATTTCAGCTAGCACTGCTGGATTTATTTGTGGTTGGTTCACACATCTCAGAGTCTTTCTACATGTGAGGTGTGCAAATAATCAAGCTATTAAATCAGTTTCCTCTGCTCTGTAAATTGCGATTTTTCTATGTTAGAAATACAACATATCAAGCAAAGACCACTATGTTTTTGCTTCCTTTTATATTAACTTCTGAAAGCCAAAGTAGCCTACCTTGATTTGACAAACATGTCAAACTTGCTACAGCAGAACAAATCATGAAACCTCAAGCTGTTTTTCACTAAGGGACTTTTTCTCGCCACGTGAGCAGTTCTCTAACACATCATGAGGTATATGCATTGTGGAGTGGAAAAATGAATTGTGAAGCAGGTGGTATTCAAAAAAGGTATAGCAACTGCCGTTCTTGTAACAATGTCACAGGTTCTATGGTGACTGTGGCAACTGTGCCTGCTGAATCCAATTTGTACTTTCCATGTACTGTAATCAAGATGGCAGAATGCAATTCAAAAATTACAGTGGTCAAATAAAGGAGTAAAAACCATCTGGGAAATAGCTTTTAAGTAAACTTTAAATCAGGTAAGAGGATACTCAAGGCTACAGCTTCTAGGATGTTTTGTAGAATTAAATATATCTTATTGCATACATTTATACTGACCTGTATTTCCAGCTGCTGTACCACTTGCATTTGAACTCGACACTGAGCCGTACTCCGGTCATCAAGTGCATGTTCTGTATTGAGGTGTCTAAAAATAGAAAATAGCAATTTTTCTCCAAGGATTTGAAATGTGCAGTCCTTAATTAACAGAACTCATTTGTGTATTTTTCTTTTAATGTTTTATGTTTAAGAGTTGCAATCCAGCCTATGTTATACATTTTCCTATTTATCAGATTTTCATACTGTTTTTCTTCTGAATTGCTCATAATATTAGGTTTTTCTATTTTATCATGACGATAACTGTGAAAATGTCCTACGGGGAAATAACTCTTAGCTAGTCTATTAGTAACTTTGATTCAGTAGCCCAGTAAACTGAGCAGAGATTTGTCTCCAGAACTTCCTCTTTCAAAGCTAATTCTCTAATGGCATTATATATACACAACACATTCAAGCCCAGATTTTTATAGTCTGAAGGGATAAGACAATCAAAGGAATAGGTGGAGATACTGAATCACAAAATCACAATGTCATGTTTACAAACTAAATACAGAATAACAGAATAACAATTTGCCATTCTCTATTTTTTTAAATTTCTTCATCTTGGTGAATTGGATTAAAAAATAGGTACTTTTCTTCTACTTCGTAGCAGCAATCTCTCTGCTGTAGACTCCTAAACCAACTTCTCTGGCTGAAGAAAACTGCTGTGAAGTTCAGGTCAATGATTGAAACATCATCATCTATTGCTGAAGTAAATTAATAAAGCCAGAACAATCCTGAACTTAAAGAGACAAGCTTTGAAATGGAAATTAAGCTCTAAGTGAAAGTTGTCCTAATGTCAGCCAATGAAATACACTATATCTCATTCCAAGATTTTTGGTTCAGCTACTAAACAACATTCAGTATTAGAGAATCACAGCAATGTCAAGACATCCTTTTTGTGAGGATTGAGATGAAGGGAAGCATTCTGTAATCTTAGGAAGACTTTGGAGCGGCAGAGTAAAAATACACAAATATATGAAAACAATTCTCCATTTGCCCTTCTCATTTTGAAATGCAAAATGCTGGAAGGAATTTGGAAGGAGTACCCAAGTCTGTTACAGTTGATACTTGTTGACTACTGTAGTGATCTTCCATTAGTAAAGGAAGATTTGTTGAAATGCTCAGTTTGCAGAATAACATTACACACTGTCTGATTAGGCACACAGGCTGTGCTTCCCAATATCTCCCGCCTCCTTAACATCATTTCCACCCCCCTCTCCAACATTCTGTTCAAAAGGCAGTAGAGTGGGAAGGGGGGGGGGGTGAAAACAAGCAGAGGTATATTGTGCATGTGGGAGGGGGAGCATGTGTAGTCACAAAGCAAAGAAGGGGAGGGGGAAATCCCAAAGAGGCAAGGAAAAGAAAACCCGTCAGTTTCATCTGATGTCTTTGCTAAAAATCTTGGCTACAAAGAGATCTAATTGCAAATGAACTAATTAAGTAAACCTCTGACGAAGCGTGAAAACAATTTGTTTGACCCTGACGCTAGCAGAGGGCTCTTAGACAGCAGAGTTAATCAGTCAGTGACAGAGCCCACAAGCGGTGTCAGCAGGCTGCCGTGCTGCCATCTGTTTCTCTCTAGTTCTCTCCTCCACCCCCACCTTCCTGCCTTCCTTTGCCTAACATGGACAAGTTATAAACTTTGCTGGTCTCATTTCTGTAGATCCCCTCGGCTTCGTTTTCTCCTGTCTACACCCCTTTTGTACTTCTTAGTGTTCAGCCATGGTGCCTCACAGCTTTCAACATTCTCCCTATTAAATATATAATGGGAACCTAACTATAGTGAGAAGCAGAGTGACTTACCTCCATTTCAAGGAATTTCGAGAACATATACTGTGATCAATTTTTCTACATATAACTTTTCTACATATAACTGTGGCAGATAGGTCTGCTTCAGTTCCAAAAAGAGGTTAATTATCAAATCTTGCTAGGAAACTACTTCTTTAAAGATAGCAAAACTATCTTTTGGTATCAATAAAGAAGAATATTTATAGCTCAGGGTTGAAATGAGGGGTCCTTGGTGTTCTCTGAGCTTGCTTGTTTTCTTGCAGACATTTCATTACCCAATAGGTAACATCATCAGTGTCAGTAAGGAGTGCAGTTTGCTGTCAGTTTATATTCTAGAGTAGAATATAAGAATATATAGAATATTCTATTATATTGTAGAATATAAACTGACAGCAAACCACATTCTTTACTAGCACTGATAATGTTACCTAGTCTGGGTAATGAAATGTCTGCAAGAAAACAAGCAAGCTCAGAGAGCACCAAGGACTCTTTATCTTCTGACATGCCAAAGTAAACTAAATCCAGCACAGAGGAAACCATCCTCATGATCCAACAGTAATAATTACTGGTATTTCTTGTTTATACATTTAGCTCTATACTGGGCTAGAGATGAATGAAAACAAAGTATAAGTTCAGCTAATGAGCATAGCAGCTGAAGCGGGTCACTTACTTGATAAACTGTCCCAAGTCCTCGCAGAGGGTTTCACATCCAGGCCATTTGCACTCCCCATGTCCATACAGGGGATGTGAGCCAGGAGTCTCCTCATGAGAAGAACTGCAAATGGGGACAAAGAAAAAGAAAATAAACATTACTGCTGAGCATTAAAGGCTTCTCTGTTCTGCCTACTAGGAACTATAAAGTTGGAAAGGGGATATTTTTCCCTGCCTTTCTGAGTTTTGGACTAAGCATATATTATATAATGCATTTGTACTCATCAACAAAAGAAACATCTACATGGGAATTTTAGAGGAATTTGATATGCTCTCCAAATTGGCAGAAGGTACATTCCCGATGTTGAGCAGCTGTGATCGGCAGTCATTCATCTGCATGATCAAAACAGGAGCGAAGACAAGTTATTGTTTGGTAGTTCAGACATAATCTGCAGACGTATGCTAGCAGAATGAACTTGCTCATCTTGGTTTATCTTAGATTTATCCTAGAGATGGGATGACAAATGGGAGCCTTCTGGAGGAAATGTGATCCAGCTTATATTTTACTGCATGCAGATTACATACATTCAGAAACTATCACCGGTTTGGCCATGCAAATTTTAAAGCATTGGTTTTAACAATAAAGTTGCAATTATGTATCCTGATATGGAATATAACCATGGTTATAACCAGAGTTCAGTGCAATAGAATTTCATTTTTCCAAGCAAAAAACAAAACAAAAACTGTTTGGCACATCCATATTTGCATATTTGCATACAAAATTGCATATTTGCATACACCAAGATGCTAAAGACAGAAATAGTCATTCTTTTGCACATTCACCTTAAATGAACTACCAGATGGCTCTAGCATCCTAGACTGGAGGCACTGATATAGAACATCATCACAATGTACTTTGAATCTATGTGATGTTGATAGATTTATTGACTATCAACCTTCCTCTCATTGCCATGGGTCTAATCCCAAAAAATAACTTCAAGCCATTACATTCCTAGCTGTCTGCTAAAGTGCACAAAATCTAGGAGGGAAATTCTAGACTCGTAACAGTTTCACTTCTGACCATTTCCCTGACATTAGCAAACAAGATGATTAGTGGGGAGGATGGGCAATCTTGTGTAATAAAGGAGACCTCACTTAACTGCCTCATTTAGTAACCATTCAAAGTTACAATTGTATTGAAAACATAACTTTATGATCAATGCCCACATTTATGACCTTCACAATGTTCCTCATTCACATGATTGCCATTACAATCAGTATGCATTGACCTATGCCTGCCCTGTCCTGATGTGTTTTTGTTCTCCCTTTGCAGAATGATTGGACAGGAAGGGATTATAAGAGAGTAAGCAATGGGAAATACACATCAACAGAAATACAGTGGCACAAGCAGCTCTGAGCATTCTTGCAGCTCCCATCCCCAGCTGGTATATTCCCCATTGTGTGCCTGCTTACTCTCTTGTAATCCCTTCTTCTCCAATGAATGTAAATACAAGTATTAATTCCCTTTTTACCAAATATCCCAGCTCAAGGGTAAACCTTCCAAAGGGTAGGGAAACAGTCATAGTGATTTACATAGTGTCCACACAGCAACCACTTTACTTAATGACAGAGCTGTCAAGACTCAATTGTGGTCACTGAATGAGGATTACTTGTAAACTGAAACATTCAGCCCATATTTCTACTAATGAATCAAAAGAGCATTTGAGCTAGCAAGGAAAGAATTATCTCCATAGCGCTGTAGCTAATTAATTTTACATTTTGCATTCAGTGACCTTAAGGGGAACTTTCCTTATTTGACCATGACTAGGTTCTTACATTGCACAGTAACAACTTTTTATACCATGGTTTGCTGAACAAGACGAATAAGCTTTGCAGATAAGCAAAATAATCACAACTTGTTTTGTCAGTTTTTGGTTTCTTCTGTTTCCTTTTGGACTGTTTTTGCTTTGTATCTTGACAGCTTGTTTCTTTTGTCCCATCTACTATCATTCTATGCATTATATTTATTTCTAGAAACCTGATTTGTTGGAACAAAAGAAAAAAAAAGGCTTCTGATTATATACCATTTTGTACAGAAAATTCAAATCATAGCACTATCATGACTTAGTTTGACTTCTCCTCTGCTGTTCTGATGCTGCACGTGTTTATTTGGCAACCTATACCATTTTTATTGAATAAACAAATATAATTCCAAAGGAAAAAAATAAAATGAGCCTCGTAACTATATATACATACTTAGCCAGTCACCTTCAGATTTTTTTTTTAATGAAAATTATTACTTTCTAGATACTGATATAGGGGGCCTGTTTGGCAACTGATGGGATAGAATCACAATCTCAAAACTGACTTCAGGAGACCCTACTCTTTAGCCATAGGTTACTACCCTAAATTGTTAAAATCAGAATTTGATTCTAAACCCATTTGCTGATACTATAGCAAATTGAAATGCAAATAGCGTAAGTGCCTTAGATTTGAATGTAGGACACAAAAATAAGATTTTAGGGTTTGTCCTATTATACATGCAGACTTTAACATACAGTAATTCTATAATGAGATTAAATCTGCTTTTTATAAAATCTATGTTCTTTTCAAATAAAGGTCCATTAGCTTCACCTGTCCCTCCTTTGTGCGAGCATGGCGTTCTGTCCATTGGGGAGAGGGTGATGGGAAATTGGAGGAGAGACCTTGGCAGCCGAAAACGAGGTAGAATTCAAGGTGTTGGTGCTGAGGTCAAGTCCCTCTTGCTTGATGCTTTCTTCTACAGGCTGAGTAGCAGTAACCTCTTTCCACAGCTGCTGAAGGTCTGAGGGACATACAGCTTCATAAGTGTTGTAGAGGGAAGAGGGGGAGAGAGGACACAGAAAGAGATTTATTTATAAGAACTTCAGAACAACTCCACAACTGTGAAGGTCTCCCCAATTTAATTAAGTGACAAAACAGGAATTAATTTATATCATCCTAATACATAGATATTATTCTCTTAATAAAGGAGAATATTTGTAGCTCAGAGTTAACATGAGGTGGTGCTCTCTGAGCTGTTTTTTTTCTTGCAAATATTTCATTACCCAAACTAGGTAACATCATCATGCTAGCACTGATGATGTTACCTAGTTTAGGTAATGAAATGTTTGTAAGAAAAAACCAGCCAAGACAGCACCTAGGACTCCTTACATATAAACTCTCTACACTGTTATTAAATTGCAGCATCTGAGCCTTTTAAATACTGAAACATATTTCAGAGCAATACTGCAGATATTTTTAGTCCTCTGTCATTTGCTTTAAGAAAGTACAAGAATCTCAACACTTAAGACAAATCATCATGAAAAAACAAATCCAAACGATAAATCACTTAAATATTAAGAGATAATCAGTGCTAAGTAATTTACGGAAAATAGTAGATTAGATGGAATTCATATTTCTTGATTTTAAGCAATGCTGGGTAAAATCAAGAAATATGAATTCCATCTAACCTACCACTTTTATGTATATTATGCCAGAGGAAAACGCAAATCTAATATTCAGAATAAACTTTACATTTCTGAATCTAATAATTTATTTGTTTGTTTGTTTTGTAAAAAAAAATATTTTAATTTGCCTAGTGCTGGTATCTGGGCTGAACTAGAATCTTTGGTTTCCTGCTCCATCACAGGTTAGTAGATTTTTAGGTACAAAACACAATCATGAGATTTCATGTGATTCATTGCTTCTCAACCTTTTGGTGAAAATCAACTACGGGGATTTCATGTGATTCACAGGTGCCAAAAATAACAAAAAAGAAAGGAAAAAAATGTGAAACTCTCATGGAATCATATGTGATAATACAGACCTTATAAAGTTGGGCTTTCTTGTCTGTTTATGGCAGGGGTGTCAAACTCATGGCGTCACGTTGTTGTTACGTGACATATCACAACTTTTCCCCCCTTCACTAAAACAGGAGTGGGTGTGGCCAGCATGTGACACATCTGGCCTGCAGGCCGCGAGTTTGACATCCCTGGTTTATGGCCATTTTTATTTTTTAAATAGCTATTGTCTAGGGACATAAGTGTACCTCTGCACTTGTATTGCGCTTAGGATCATGCCTAAGGTCTTGCATAAAATAAAATACCAAGCATAACATGTACTACAATTTTAGGATCCTTGAGGTTGAAAACTCATTTTCTGACATGACAAGGCCATGGAAGAATTATGATAATATACTAGGTAATATATTACTGAGGGATTTGAGTGGGACCATTCCTCTGATCCAATTTCATTTACTTTGCATTTGCCCTTATGGAAGCAAATACACAAGCAGCGCTTTCTCTCTCTCTATATGTATGTATGTATGTATGTATGTATGTATGTATGTATGTATGTATGTATGTATGTATGTATGCTATATATATATATATATGTGTGTGTGTGTGTGTGGTGTGTGTGTGTGTGTATGTATATGTATATATATATATGTATATGTATATATGTATGTGTATGTGTGTGTGTGTATGTGTGTGTGTATTAAAACAGAGCAAAGCTTTAGGAAATTTTTAAATTGGGGAAAACTCCACAGGATTAAACATTCCCTCTGTTAGTTTAATCAACAAGGCTTTTTTTAACTCTACATTAGCTGAGGGAGAAGTAACCATAGATGTTCATGCTATTTATCAAACTGATTCAAATTTAGTATAGTACGTCACACTTTAATATCTTTGACATGCAACTTCTCCCACTTTTGGAGAGATAATTTCCAAAAGTTTAACACTTATTCTACACCATCGATATATTGGATTTTATTTATGATTGTCTTACTTCTAATTAGGACCAAACTTGTATATTAAAATTGATTTTTTCCAATTTTTAATCTGAACGCTTTTGACTAACTTCAGAACCCATGTATACGGGTATACCTGATGTAATTAAAGGCATTTTGTTTCTTGTCTACTAGGATAAATTGGGAATATTTATAGGGATGCTAGCTTTATAGATATTTGAGAAGACCTTTTTATGGTGTAAGGTTATACCTTGATAGAATAAGTAAGTCCTAGGTCACAATGAAGCATAGTTTAAAGTGATGAAAAGGAGATAGTGCAGGTTGGGTGAGGAGGTTGCATGCTTCCTTCTCTGATCTATTCATATGGATGAAAAGAAGTATTCAGAAACTTTTTTTTCAAGTTAGATTGACTTTTTTTGTCATTTCATCAAACCCACAAACTGTTATTTATCTTGTTGCATTAATTTATCAAACAATGTAGAATTCAGAGAAATGCCTAAACTGCATTAAAGGAAATCATCAGAGAAAGCTGACTGCAAACTCTGCACGAACATGTCACAGAAGGAGAATGGATCGGGAGTGTTAAACATCTTAAGACTTGTTGCAGTTCCTTTGGGTAGTTTTGGATTATAGAGGCTGATGTCCAAATTGAGTCAATCTATTTATGAAATCTATTGGTAGCTAGCCTTGGAGCTTTAATAGAAGAAACATGGCCACTGAACATTAGTTCAGTTATCTGTTGTCCAGCAGTATCTAAATGCCTTTCAGGTTAATAGATGAAATGTGTGTCCTTAGTAGATATATTATCTTTCAGGGGATAAATTAAGAATTAATTGTTCATTCCATATTGACATGCTGTTGCTACTTCTTTCCTTCCTGTAATTAGGATTGCTCCAGAATGTCAGATTGTAATTTCAATGGTTAGCATGGACTTTACTAACTTTCCATCTCAAATTTTCTTAATCATGAATTTGACAGAAGTTGATAGGTGGTGCATGTATGTGGGTTTTAAGAAAGGCATAAGAAAATAGCTTTCAGGTACAGTACATGCTGCTAACAATAATCATTTATCAGAAAACCCAAACAGTGCTTTCACTCCCATCTTGTCCATCCCTCCCCATTATTATGCTTGGAACTCTGATATTTAGCATGATTTCAGCCCAGATTCTGCTGCTTCCCTTAAAAACAGTGTTTCTGATAGAGAAGACATAAGGTCTATGGAATAAAGCAAGATTATAACATAAAAGTTCTCTTCTTCTATAGAAAAAGTAGTAGCAGCAGCACCCAGGAGGAGCTACTACTACTTGCCGGTGACTGTTTTTCATGAGAGGTACATTAGGCCCAGTTCTCTACCATTACTATCAGCAGCACCACTTCAGGTAGTCCTTGAACTGTTCCTGAATTAGATGCCCACTGCACTGCAATCTAATAATGCTTTATCGATGGCTGTTTGACAGCAAAACATAAAAGTGTAGCAAGCATCAGGCCTCAAGTACATGGACAATAGGCAGCTTTTAAAATGAGACGAAAACCAACTGGCAAAGCTAATTGCTACAATGGCTGGGTGGGTTCTCCCTACAGCAATTAAAGAACAAGGAGGGTTATGTGCATTACCTTGTGGCAGGGTCTGCAGAGGAACGGTGCCTTGTCCTGGCTGTAAACTGACCAACCCTTGTCGCTGGAGGTTTAACAGGTGCTGCTGCTGCAGCTGCTGCATCTGCAGGAGCTGTTGTTGGAATGCCAGCTGCTTATTCCCTAATGGCTGCTGGAAAACAAAAGAAAGAAATTAAAACACATTTTCATTCCCAAAGCACAGGCCTTCTATTTTTTTCTCAGGTCTTGCATAAGCAGCCCGATCTCAGCTTTAGCTATAGCTAGCACAGCTCACAGTTCTGATCTCTTATCCTCCGTGGCTACACAGCATATAACCAAGACTGAAAGCCTTTGATCTATCAGAGCAGCAGAAACGAAGGGAGGGTGGCGGAAGAGAAGACAGCGAGCTTGCTTGGCAGAGCACTGAAAACGCTGACACTCTCTCTCTCTCTCTCTCCCCCCCCTTTTTCTCTCTCTCAAATGAGCCTTTCCATTAAATCTGTTATTTGAATTGTTGTAAGAGACAAAACATCTTATGTGTCAGCAGAACCTATCTACCTTAAACATATATAGATTAAACTCCTATAAATGCCAAAAGCTTCTGCACACAAGCAGTCTCACATGAGGCTTTTAAAGGCAAGAAAGCTCCTTTTTGTGCAGTAACTCAGCACTGCCTGGGCCGCACATATTTTGAAAATGAGAATACATGAGATCTAGAGGTTTCAAAATAAAAGGCAAAATTCAATATTAATTGATTTGATGGACTATATCACTCTCATACATGAGAATCCTAGTTATGCCACTTTGAATTACATATGGAAGCAATCAAGTATATAGATATGCTAGATATTAAAGATGCAGGGATAATGAAGTTTTAATTAAAGATTCCAAACAATTTTTCCCGTTTTTATCTACCACTATTATTTAATTGCTTTAAACTTGTTACAACATACAGTATACATTGGAGTATTACAATCAGGTGAAAGCATATGGAAAGCAAAGTGCACTTGCCAGTGGCGCTGAATATTTGAGTTCTGTAACTTGTCTTGAGTCATTAAAGGGGTGGTTAGCCTACAAAATATTATAAATCATTCAAACAATCTTTGAGTATAATCTATATGCTATATATGTATTTTTGTTTTGTAGCCATTTCATAACTGACTTTTTAATCAAATTGCCTATATTGCTATAGGGCTAATATAATGTATATGTAAGCATAAAAATGCTGCTACAAAGATAATCACAGGTATTTACTTTTCCATTGTGGTCCATTTTGTTGTGAGTACTGTGCCATGGTGCCATGATGCATACACTAAATCTATATAGTTAATTATGTTATAAAAACCAAGGATTGTAACACTGCTATTCCGTCTCTTTTTTGCTATAATTAATTCATCCCTGATGCATGGATAGCCTTTGCTGCTGCTTCCAATGGCCCAGCTTCTTCCTTTAAGCTTTATCCCTGAAATCTGGCCCTCTGTAGTAATAGCCCTGCCAAAATATTCACATCTACATTAGCAGGGTATATTTTATAAGCACCACCAGAAGCAGGTTTTTAATATTTATTTTATAAGCAACACTGTAACAGACAATAATTTTTTGACAAAAACAAAATCACACACCCTCCAACGTAGCTCTTCACTGTCACAATTCTTTTCTTCCTACCCTCTTCTCAAGGATTATGTATACTCTAATAAGCAGAGCAGCTAAGAGTGCTTAAGAAGCCAAGGAGACCCACAGCAGCTTCAGTCTGAAGAGGGCCTCAGAGAATCAAGAACTGGTAGTATTAACATGTGACGTACTCAAAGCCCCAAACATTAAATTTGTCTATCATTTCATTTTGAAAGCATTTGACTAGTAGTTTTGTGAAAAACAAAATAGAATACATGATTACAGATTGTGCCTATATAAAGGCAAGTTCATTCATTTTTGATTTGGGCTGAATTCCTTTCCAACAAATCATCAGAACTTTTAGCAAAAAGGCATCAAAATGGGAAGGGGCAGCCCCTGCAGGGATTGTATTGCAGGCAGAAAAACAAAAAAAGGTCTTTAAAAAAAACACTTCTTCTTCATTAAGTTTTAAATAAATAACTCAAGGCACCAAACTTAAAGCAGCAAACATATTAATATTCCTTCCTCCTCCTATTTTCCCCATAACAATCTGTGAGATCAGTTGGGCTGAGAGAAAGTGACTGAGGCAACTGGTTTTCATGATTACAGTGGGACTAGAACTCACGGGCTCCTGGTTTCTAGGTGAATATCTTAACAGCTACATTACACCAAGAAAAGGTTAGGCATTCATGTTAAGCCATTTTTATGGGTGAGACAGATGCATCAAGTCGCCTGGAGAAAAAGGAAGGAACTCTAGCTCTCTCCTTTGTGACTATACTGCCAGCAATTTGCTTCATTTGCTTTAGTTCTCAAATGCAGAGAAAATTGAAACATAAACTGAATAGAATTCCAGCCTCTCTGCAGTCCTTCCCAATGAACATAACAGAACAAGAGTATGAGCAGGGCTAAAACATTTGCCTGTCTCTTCTCTATGTTTCTTTTCCCCCCAGAACAAGATTTATTGAGTATCATTTTTTATGAGAACACATCCTGGCATCAGCCAAAGATAATCTTGTGTTTATACGATGTTATGGTTCAAGTTCAAGAAACAAGATTATTACAAAGATTGACATTCTTGGTGATTCCCCACAATTAAAGACTTTTGTCTCACTACAAATTCAGTGAAATCCAAGCCTATTGATTTTATAATCAAGTTATAAGTACAAGTAGTCAGTCCTCATCTTACGACCACAATTCAGCCCAATGTTTCTGTTGCTAAGTGAGACATTTGTTAAATGTGTTTTGCCCCATTTTATGATCTTTCTTGCTATAGTTCTTAAGGGAATCAATGCAGTTGTTAAATTTGTAACATGGTTATTAAGTGAATCTGGTTTCCCCATTGACTTTCCTCGTCAAGAGGTTGCAAAAGGTGTTCACATGACATTGGGCCACTGCCACCGTCACAAATATGAATCAGTTGCCAAGCATCAGAATCTTGATCATGTGACCATGGGGATGCTGCAACAGTTGTAAGCGTGAAAAAGAGTTATATGTCACTTTTTCCAGTGCTGTTGTAACTTTGAGCAGTCACTAAATGAACTGTTGTAAGTCAAGGACTAGCTGTACCTTGGTTTTTAGGCCTTGAATTAACTTAGACAAAAATGAGAACATGCATATGAATGACTAATTTTAATGTTTTTTTATTATGCTTTTCTTATATATATATTCTTTATGTTTGAGAAGCCTCCTTTTCAGAAGTTTCCAGAAAAATAGAAGAATAGCTTTCAGCACTCACCAATCAAGAGGCCAAGATATCTGGTTTATCCTCCTACATGGATTATACATGGGATTTCATATATTATATATTAAGAAAAATAAAAGCAATGGAAAACTATAGGGAGGTAATAGATAATTGTGATGCTTCGATTCCCTCCGCTGATATGAAGCTTCATGAGTGAAGCAGATGTACAATAAAAGCTTCATCTGGAAGTATTTTTAATATTTATTTTCTTGCAAAGTATAGTATTCCAAATGTGAGTTTCCTTCTAAACGAGAGAACGTCATGAGCATATAGGTAGAATATAGGATTACTTATGGTGGATGAATTTTTATTGAATAACTAATTTTATTGAACCCAAATTCTTCCTACTTCCCAAAGTTTGTATAGCCAAACTAACCCACAATGTACCAAATTTTAAAAAACAGTCCAAATATTACATCCTTTGGATAAAAAACTGAATGCAAGGCAAAGTAAGTCACATAATTAAACTACTGTACTTTTTTTCTGAGGAATTGTTGGAAATTTATTAGAAATATGAAATATTGGTAATTTTACTAAGCCCAGCAGAATGTTGTGTACATAAAAATGCAGCCCGTTTCACTTTTCCTTGTATATTATTTTTATTAACCTACATTCCTCCAAGATTTCTCCCTGATCACTAGAACTAAATAGCTAATCTGGTATTGCCTTAGAAGCTACCATTTACCAATATTTTCTGTTGTCAGAATTTGTGGGCTTCTCTGGATATTTTCACTTTTGGAGATCATCCTCCATGTACTTTTAATAGAACCAATGAAGTAAGAAGCTTATCTGAACACTGATAAAAATCTTAAACACAAGAAAATAATTACTGAAGCTTACTCTGCCAGTCACTAGCAATTACTGGTGTACTGATCATACTGTTTACAATCCTTTCTTCCTCTAATACTTGCAGGTATCTACAGAAAGCGTTTATTTAGGATTAAACCCCAGATTTTTACCTTCACTTCTTGTTGCACCAACTCTATGTTCTTTGATCCCTGATCTTTTCCCTGGTGATGGGGTTTGAATTTCTTAAAGCATTTTGTCTGCTCTGTTTACATTAGATGCAGCTGAGTGGGTGCAGTTACTGGGGTAACAGGCGCCGTCACTTTGATTTATGAGCACATCAAGAGGAGTTTCAGCGTGACACTGTGGACTGACAGGAGCACTTCATTAATTTGATGCCCAGGTTACTTGCTGGCCAATCCTCATGTGCTGCTCCCCTCCTAGATTAACCATGCTGTATCAGGTGGTATATTGGGATAACTATCAGGGACAAGATTCTTTTTGAAAATTCTCACTCTCAAGCTTTCTGGAGTTACAGAAGAAATTAGGATTGCAAGATTTTCTGAATCTACCTTAGCATTTCAAATGCATCACTACAAAGCAACAAGGTAAGCACTAGTCTAGGCACAATATGTGATCATAGGACTGAATTTATACCTGCCAGTATTTTGTCCCTTTAATTCAAAAAGAGCAACATTTCTAAAGTTATCCCAAAGGTGATTTTTCAAGGGGCAACTGGACTTTGAAGACGTTTCACTTCTCACCCAAGAAGCCACAGAAACTGAAGGTTAAGCATGCATTTGCAGGTATCATGGCACAGATGCCCTGTCAACAAATATGATTTTATAGGAAATTATAATTGTAAACAAGTATAGCTGGTCAAAACCAAATTTCACAAAGTTTCAGAACAGGACAACAAAATTTCAGATATACAAATATATTCAAATACAACAATGAGGGATATTCAAATACAACAATGAGGGATTTTGGCCATTTTGTTACTTGTATTAGAGATCACTTGAAGTAACTTCTACCATCAATAGACCCCCAAATCATAGACTGAGAAGTAGTGCCATACAGAAAGTTTGTGGGATGTAGTAAAATTACTTTCAACATACATCACTTTAACTTTATGTCAGTCAATGTACTGTAATGATTACAGTATTGTAAAGGATCTTGAAAATCCGGGTTCAAGGCCACATAAACTCATGGGTTGAGTTTGGGCCAGACATTCTCTTTCAACCCCACTTAACCATGCTGAGAGAAAAATGGAAGGAGATTTTGCTTTGTATGCGACTTTTTTATCTCGGAACTAACATAAAAATACCTATTGTCAAGTTAATCATAAACAATAGCAGCATAACATGTGTATATGAATTGTGAAAAGTTATTGTTTCCTGGATCTAATAGGCAACCTTTTAAGTATTCCTTGGACTATTAAGATGAATATAGTAGATTTTCTGGATTATCACCAAGTCTCAATTCATGTTTCTCAGGTAATATCACAACTGCCAGAAACCCTAAACTCAAAGCAAACCTCACCTCTTTGGCTTGCTGCTTTCCAGCTTGTTGCTGAGTCAGAAGCTGTAGGTGAAGCTGTTCCTGCTGCTTCTTGTAGTATTCCTGAAGCTGAAGAGAAAAAAGAAGAAAAAGAGAAAAAATGATGATAAAGTTGGTGCTGCAGTACTTTAATGCTCTGCAAGTATCTAATAAGATGCAAGCACACCATAAAGATATTATGCTGCTATATGATAGCCTATAGCCGTGATGGTGAATCGATTGCATGTGTGCCGGAAGTGGCATGCAGAGCCATCTCTCCGGGCACACCAGCTGTCGCCTGTTGCTCTTCCGGGTTCCGGAGCGCACATGCACGCCAGCCAGATCATCTTCGCACTCGCGGGAGCTCTGGAAACTGGAAGAGCAGCTCCCTGGTGCGCATGTGTGTGCCAGGAAGCTGAGCTTCCAGTTTCCGGTGTGCACATGCGCGCCGGCAGCTGGTCTTCGCACATGCATGCGTGCCAGAAGCTAGAAGACCAGATGGCCAGCGCACATGCGCATGCCGGAAACCAGAAGCTCAGCTTCTAGGTGCACACATGCGTTCTGGGGAGCTGCCCTTCCAGTTTCTGGTGCTCACCCGTGCGCGTGCGTGCTCCCTTTTTGGCACTTGGTGCCAAAAAGGTTCGCAAACACTGGCCTATAGAATCATAACGAATAGAATCATAAAAGTCAGTCAAACAAATATGTTTAATTTTTTGCTCTTTTAGCATATAATTACTGAAAGTCACAACAATTATTGAAAAGAGGGCACTAACATTTCTATTCTCAGATAGACCCAGAGACCAAAATCTTGATAACTTCATGAAACCTGATCTTCCCATGAACATTTCTTTTTTGAGAAAGAGGACATGGAAATTATTTTCTCAAAAATACAGAACTTGAAATGAAAGCAGATAGCCAACTGCAATATTTTTCTAGAGGGTGTAGAGAATACATGT